>JANHFL010002974.1:10468-22860 GCA_032468155.1 Oxyrhabdium leporinum | reverse complement strand
TTCCTTCCCTATCCCCCCCCCCCCCCCGTTTATGGATGGATGGTAGTGCTTCTTTGAAAAGAGCGTGATCAACAACAGATGGATTTGGGCTCCCGGCTTTCATTCAAGCCTTTCCAGCAGCCACCTCTACCCCTCCAAGCGCCCAGACCAGTCAGCTCGCAGACCAGACAATTAAAGGTCTCTAGGGGTGGGAAAACAGACCTGATGTTCCCCCTTTTCCCTCCCCCAAACGGATAGAGGGAGATAGACAAGACACACCCTTCGAATATGTCCTACTCCGTCTCACGATACTTTGCCGCTATTATCGTAATGCCACAAGAGACGAATAGCAAGTGACGACCCGGTTCGGCCTGCCTCGCGATCAGCCACGCAGCAAATCTCAGCCCCCCCCCCCAAAAAAAAAGAAGGGGGGAAGGGGAAGGGAGAAAGACAGGCATATAGCCCAAGCTCTGTCTACCTTCACACTTACCCATTTATGTCGAGTTTGGAGTCCGCCAGACAGGGTGAAAGTTTGAGGTTTGCGAGACGGTGAAAGGCAACCGAGCCGATGGAGTCGGATAAATTACAGGAAGCTTCTTTTCTCCGATTGCAGAAAGAGCAACGTCTTCTTCGCTTCCTTTCGACTAGTCAGTGCCCATTGCAACAACAGCAACACTGTTGTATTTTATTTCCTGTTCTGAAACTCTCCCGCCCTCCGAAGAAAAGAGGAAGGGGGGGACTTGTTTCTCGACAAAAAAAAGAAAAGTGGACGACAACAAAGCACCTGACGCGCCAGCGAGAAATGGAAAGGAAGAGGGGGAAAACGGATCGCACCTGGAACAGAGAGAGGGAAGCAGCGAGCAGGAGTGCGCGCGCGCGCGTTAGGGCGGGAACGCAAGCAAAGGGGCGGCGGGAGCGGTTCGCTGCAAGGGAATGGGCTGGCTGAATGGGTGGGTGTCGCCCTTCCCGAGACCCTTCGTGCGGCAAGGTAGGAAGTGGAACTACAAAGGGAGCTGGCGCTCAGTAACCTACTCGACGCCGACCGGTAGTGCCTTGACGAGCAGGGCAAAGTCACGAGAATGCCCTGCCGTGGCCGATCCTATCCTCGGGCATACGGTGGTATCCAGGAGAAAGCATTGCTCGGCGTGATATTTATTAAATCGACTCATGGCCACCCATCTCGCGAATGCGATTCAGGGCAGCTATCGGCACGGTAAAGGAGTAAAAAGCAATTTTAACAAAGACTAGAAACCTACAGTGGTCACCGAGTGTAAACCAGCACAATCAAGAAAGACCACTCAATGGTCTTCGGAGCCCCAGGTCTTGGAGCAATCCAGGTCTCTATCAGAAGCTGGCAGGTTCGGGGCCAATCGGATCATGGGGCTTATAATGTACCAGAGGACAGGCGCCGGGTCAGAAAGGGCAAGTTGTGAAGTTTCACAAGATGACATTCTTTCAGGGGCTGACGCATACCTTTCTTGTTCTTTCCCGTTCCTTTAGGTCCAACAACTGGAAAGAAGCAATCCTATAAATAACCCACCCCTATGCCAAGGAAGATATAGGTAAAACTAGTGCTTTGAATTCTAACCAGAAGCACACTAGCAGCTAATTCAGCTTAGTGTTGGTGTAATTATGGCAACAATGGTGTAACGTAGGTATACCAAGGTATACCTGTAGTTGCATTCTGACCAGCTGCAACTTCCAGATGGTCTTCAAAGGTAGCCACTTGTAAAATATGTTGCAGTAAACAATTGAGGTTATCACCAAGGCATGAATGATCATGAACAGTCCAGGAAGGGGAGCAATTTTAGTGCATAAAACAAAGCAGTGCCAGAATCCTAACCACAGTTGCCACCTACTATTCAAGCAGGAGCTGTGACTCCAGTACCCAAGATCTAAAGACTGAATAGGGCAGCGCCACCCTGTCCAGAATCAACGATGGGCATAGAACAACTCGGCAGGGATAAAATAAAACCTGTTCTCCATCCAGACCTTCACAATACCCAGACACTGGGACAGAACCTCAATAACTTCATTTGGATGGCTGAGAGCTGAAGCGTACAACTGGGCATTAGCATATTGATGATACTTCATACCAACAGATGATGTCACCCATGGCTTCATGTAAATAATGAAAAAGGAAAAGGGTAAGTTCTGAGGCTTCCTGCAAAGCAGTGGCCTAGAGTTCAATCACATCTCTTCCATCAACCTGAATGAAACTAGCTTCTGAAGCACTGCCTGCTCTATCAGCCAGGACACCATGGTGATGATACAGGCCACTGAGAGATCCAGGATGTGCCATCCCATCACACACTCGCCAGATAGTCAGCAAGTGTGACCAAGCCATCCCAATCTGAATTCCAATTGGAAAGGGTCCATATAATTTGCTTCCTATGGATCCTATGAAGCTGGAAACCAACCACTTTCTCAACAACCTTCCCAAAAATGGAACGGTGATGACTGAACAAAAATTATCCAGATTGTTTGGATCCAAAGATGGTGTCTTGAAGAGCAGTGGTACTATCAAGAATGTAATATACAGGGAACCATACTTACAGATCTGAGGATACTGTTCACTTCCTTGGATTAACTTGCTTGAACTCAGCCTGGATAACATCACATGACTGTGCATCACTGTTCTCCAAAGAACCTGCTCATCTGGAGTCTAACATAGTGAATCTATGCCAAGAATAGTCCATACAACTAACTTCACAAATGTTCCGTCAATCCCTTCTGACCCAAAAGGGACTAGGTTGCCAAAATACAAAGAATACAGAGAAATAAGCCTTTTTTGCTGCCCATATTGAAATAGGATAAGCCCTAATTAAGGCTGTTACCTGTGCCGAGTCAAGTTTGGTCCAAGGTTTTTTTGCCAACAGTGTTCTAGGCATCTCATCTGATGCTTCATCCTCCCGAGTCTTCTGAAAATCAGGAGCATACCAGGATCTGTGCACAGAGAAAGTGTGCACAGGCACAATTTGAACTGTTGCTGTAGCTTTATTCCTAGTGGCAACTGAAACCTCGGTCAAACGGCATAAAATCCTCAGGAAAGCCCTTCTGAAACCTAGTAAGTCCCTTGGAGTCCTCCGGCAAGCCAACAGAAGAGACCCCATTTCCCTGCAAGTGGGGGTGAGTTGCTAAAGTAGACTCTAGGTTCACCAGGTAATGATTTGTCCATGACAGGACAGAAAGCAACATCCTCCAGCTCATGCCCTGAGACAAAACCTAGTACAAGTGTCAGTTGAGCCTGCGATACTTCTGCACTGCCTTCAAAGAATTTCACCACCAGCCTGGTGATATCCTCAGGCAGGTGGTTCAGGGAAGCTACTACAGTAGCAGAACTCCTAATTGATTGCTAAGGCCCAATGTCATAAGTAGAAATTCACAACTAGTTTGTCAGCACTATTCTCCATCACTAACCACTAACCAAGCTGCCATAGCCCCTTTTCTTAGTCATCAAAGATCCCGTGCATACTCAATGTCTGTCCACAGAATTGGTACTTTAGTATCAGGGCACGCCTGAGTGTGTACTCAGTCTGTTGTTCAAAACACTAAAAAGTAATGTATCCCGATAGCCATATTTCAGTTCAGAATGTTTTGTTTTACATGCAAAAATCATAGACCACCAAGTAAAAGGAACAAATAGAAGAATTCTTGTTGGAGACCAATGAAGTTAACTATAGTCAGTGAAACAGAGCTAGGCAGAAACGCCATCTACAAATAATCAAAATTACTGGTAATGGATAATGACTAAGGACTGTTTCAGTAAATCACAATATACATCATGTTAAGTTTCTCCTTCAGAGGCTAAACTGAAAACAGGTAAAGAAGCCTGGAAATGAAAACAAATGGCTATCCATTTGTATAGAGAAAACTAGAAGTTTTCACAAGCACCCTTAAAAATGCAATATAAAAGTTCAGAATCAGGGAAAATGTCTCTGTTCTGACAGGCACAACTACGTGCCTGTCATCCTCATTCAAGTCACCTTTTTGTGCTAAGACCAAGATCTAATATAAACTTCTATGTAGCCCATGTCATATGAAGAAAACACTTCTTGGATCAGTTTACCTCTACTTAAAATCCTAGGTCTTGACTGTTTCGCAAATAAAAAAGAGGTTGTAGAAGAGAAGCTTCTAAAGAAAAAAAATCAGTTATAATTATAAAGCTGCTAAAAGCTTTGCTACTTTATAATGCATAACTGTTCAGTAATTTTTTTTACATTTTAGAAATCTATATTCTTTATAGTAATGTAGAAATAACCTTGATAAAAGAATGGATCAGTTGCTAGGGGAGGAAAAAAAGGACAATTTACTTGATGGTAGTTCATTGCTGTAGGATATAATAGAATTATAAAGCTTGTCATATTATCTCTGTTCAGTTATACCAAATAAAATCAAGACAGAATTTCCTTTTTCTGCATTTCACTTTCCCAGGACAGGCATTTTTTCCCTCCCTTAACAATTCATCCATCCATTCTTTCAACAGGTTTTCTGTATGATTCTTTACATTTTCTTATCCAAGTTTCAATAAAGGACAATATACATCTTTGGGCCAGTCAGTCTCTCTCAGCCCAACCCATCTGAGGCAGTTATGGAGAAGAAACAGGAATATTACAAATGTTCAGCACCTTGATAGATAGTAGATAAAGTGGGATAAAAATCCAATAGTAATAATAATGAATGGAATTTATTTATTTAGTGTATGGCAATGGAATGGAAAATCATAACTTAACAAAAGCATTAAGCTTCTCTACTTACTGAAAAAAGTAGTAAGTTGATTTATTATACAATATAAAAGTGACAACGCACAACTTCATTTTTATCAGCCACTAATTAGAGAAAATAAACATGGGATTTGAGACAGTCTGCTGCTGGATTTCTGACAGCCACAACACTTATGGAAGAGAAGCATCTGCAATCTTCAGAAAACAGCCTTTGAATTCTTCAAACCTGAAAGCCATTCTAGGAGTGCGTAGCGCTAGCACTAGCACTATATAACCAAACAGGTTTTCACATTGAAATGTCTCAAGACCAAAATTTAGGACAAAGACGGAAATGTAAGTGAACCTTATTATGTTTAGATATATCTGATCAAATTACTGGGATGTGAAAGGAAATTAAACTGTTCCTTTGATCTATGATAGTTCTCACATGCAAAAGTAAACTACCCTGGCAATATATCTACCATAAAATATACTCTCCTACTCAAAAAAGATGCAAAGAAATTGAGCATTATTATAAATATGTGTATTAGATATTCACTGCCTGCTACAATTCTTTCATAATGAGTTTGTTTGCTACAATAAATTATTTCTTGGGATTCTTCTATATTTGCTTTCAGCCTAGTCTTTCAAGAATCCTAACTGTCAAGCTCGAAGTGTGTATGCTGTTGCAACCATTATCACTTCTCAACTTGCCAAAGAACCAGGGGGGAGGGAAGGGGGAGATGGAATTCAGGCTCCAGACCTCAAGAGGCAGAGCCGTGAGAGCCAAGGACACTTTGGCAGGTGTTTGCCAAGACCAGACACTTTTTCTCTTAACAATACAATTCAATTGGAACCTGCACTAACAGAGGGGAGGGAGAAATCTATACTGTAATTATGTGGGTTTGCACGAGAATTAGGTGGAGCTGGTTTTGCCTTCATCAGTGCTGAAATGATGTACTCAATAAATTTTTGCATTTTGCATTTAGACATCGGAGTCTTGAAGGTGCTTGCTTTGGTTGGGTTAATTAGTTGGAACGTTGACACTAACATGATGTATATGCTGATTTACTGTAACAAATGCTTCCTACCCCATAGAAAATGGTTTTAATAAAATTATTTTTAAAAACATTTTAAAAATTATTAATATATTTTGAATGTAATACTCATAATTATTTAGTATTGAATCTGGAAAAACACAAAGGACCACGATATGGTTGAAGGATAATCCTGTCCTCTGGTGACCGTGCAAATAAACTTTTGTTATTTGCATATATTTCTAATATTCTATTTGAAATATTTAAAAAGACATCAAACCTTTCCTTCATGCAGACAGTAACGAGATTTTTACACCACTCAGCCACAAGTTAGCAATGTCACTCAGAAGATCTGCGACTTATATGCCTACCCCATATAGCTGTTGTCCACAGAAGCCCCTGTGTATAAACACAGCATTATGAGCTTCAGGCTGGATCCACAGTTTCTTCAAAAATGTAGAAGGAATATGAATGGCAATATTAAAGAGGCAAATATGTGTTTGATGTCACTGGCCTTGAAAGCAACAGCAGTACCTTGAAGTGGATTATCTTGCTCCTTTCCAATTTATATTAAGGTTTAGGCATAAGTCACAAAGAGAACTGGTTGCTCTACTGAATGACTTTTGTCAATACCTGAAAGACCAGTGTCTCTTCCTTGGTGTTATTACATGTCTCTCAGCAGTTTTTGATGCCACTGACTATGACATCCAAAAATTGGAGGCACTGTGGTTGTACTGATTCTGCTGACTGCTTGAAGCACTGTCTTATAAGGGAAGCAGGAACTTTGAGAGAAGAGTTGTCTGATCTTTGGTTATTCCAATACTGTATAAGTGGTTTAGCTATCTCCATACTACTATTTAACACCTACACAGAGTTGTGTGGGAGAGATCACTTTATTTCAGATGATTATCATCAACAGAATAGGGATAGTTGTTAGTAGATAGATATGACTTGGGAAGTCTTTCTCCAGCATAGGTTGGTGGCTCCATTTCACTGAAGCCCTGGAGATAACTCACCCCCTTTTTACCACATGGTTAGATATCTGGGACACATTATCAGAATGGAAGGCTACTGCCTCACCAGTTGCTCTGTGGTGAACTGGGGACTGGAAAGAGACTTCAAGGTCATCCACACAAGTGCTACAAAGACACTGTGAAGGAAACTATGCCACTGTGACATCCAGCCAAGAGAAATAAAAACTGCGGCTGCTGACAGAATCCACTAACAAATACTGTGCTACAAAGCCTATACAAGCTTTGAGAACAGATTCTTCCAAAAGCAGATAGAAAATTATGAGTAGAAAATTTGTAAGTGGAATCCCAGAATAACACCCACAATTATTGTAACAATGTACTTCTGGTGCTCCCATTGTGCTAGACTCTGCGCTTCCAGAATGGGTCTGCAAAGCGACCTCTGTGTTCATAGATGGAACAGATTAACAATGTCTTCTGTGAAGAAGGACTATACTAGTCCTATACTACATTACCATATTTTTTGCTCCATATGACGCACTTTGTCTCCCAAAAGTGGGTAGAAATGTCTGGGTGTCTTATGGAGCAAATATTGCCGAAGAACTGCCCACTCGCCAACTCCCACCCTTTGGCCATTTTCGGCCTCCATGCACCCCATTTTCGGCCTCCATGTGGGACAGCTGTCTGCTGCCTTCACCAGGGAATGCTGGAGCCTTCGCCAGCGTTCCCCAACTATCGCTGCCGCTCACCGTCACCACTTACCGCCGCTCGCTGCCAGCACCACCACCAATCGGCAGTTGGATCGTCCTCGTAGAATACTGCTGATCAGCTGTTCCAGGCGGCGGGGATCACTGCCGCCTGGAACAGCTGATCGGTGGTATTCCGGGAGGCTGATCCAACCACCGATAGGCACTGGTGAACAGCTGTGGCGACGATAGCCAGGGAACACTGGTGAAGACTCTAGTGTGCCCTGGCAGAGGCAGCAAACAGAAGGCAGCAATAGCGCCATTTCTGGTTGGCCAGCCCACTGATTGGCGGGGCTACAGGAGGCTGGGATCCAGCTATCGTTTAGCTGACCAGTGGTGGGCGCAACAGAGCAGAGCCCTGATGAGCCAGGTGTTGGGGCTGGGAGGCAGAGGCAGATTTTTTGTTTTCTTGTTTTCCTCCCCAAAAGCTAGGTGCGTCTTATGTTCCGGAGCGTCTTATAGAGCAAAACATATGGTATATAACACATTCTATAGAATTGCCTTTGAAAATGACCTGGAAGATACAAATGATATTAAATATGGCAATCAGAATGCTAACAGATAAATGTTGCTATTATAATGTTATACCTATTCTATAATAACAGTAGTTATTGGTGGGTTTTCTAATTCAATCTGGAATGCTGGTTTGGATTTATAAAATCTTATAGGGCTTGGCACCAAAATACTTTAGGGACTATCTCTTCCACATGAAATCTGCTTGTCCTGTACATGCAGATAATGAGAAGATGCTTAAAGGTCCCATTGTCATATCAGCTCAGAAGTACATGAACCCAAAGATCTTAGGAAAGGCACAATATGGTTTCATATATCACAGGCTGTAAATAATTTTGTTTAGTTTATTATATAAGCAATAAACTTTAAACATATAAACTTTATGTATAACAACTCCTAGCAACAGAACCATGCTTAGAGGAAATATTATAATAAATAAAGATTTCCTTCAGGTGGGATTTTTTTTCCCCACTTTTCTTTACGAGGAACAAAATGACAATCCTACAACATTCAGTTGAAAGCTACTTTTGAAAAGCATTATTAAAACTGTAGAAAAGACCTGCAACATTATACTACTAAAAATAAAATTATCTTTATCAAGAAAAGTTAAAGTATTATATCTATTTTTCCATTTCAATTCTTGATAGCATTATTTAATGCAAACAGTTACTTCTATAATTAATCTTGTTATCTACTTCAGTACTGTAGTTCAGATGTCCAGTTCCTGTGAAAGGAATAAAAAATAAATTAATTGTATAGAAAAGTTTCTAATTTGTTAGCAAAAAGTATTAATCTGCTGCTTCATATTTTTATTTGTTTAACTTTTCTAAAGCTAATTTTCAATTTCAAAATTTTACCAGTGCCACTGCTACTACATTTAACAATCTTCAGAAACTTCACTGAAAAGAACACTAAAGGAATTGGAAAAACATGCTGTTGTATCAAGTATCTTCAAAATCCTATATAATTGCTATGTTTCTGAAATTTGCAATTAGCAATATTTTATTTCCGTACATTAACTACTTTTAAAATGCAATTTTACAGATACTTAAAGTGGTTCTGATAATAAAACACTGTGAATGCTAGCCATAGGAAAACACTTATTTAGAATCATTCACTCAACCTAAATAGTTCCACTTTTACAAATATAACTATGCTGTAAAATGCTGTCAACTAAATATATTTCCCTCAGCTGGGCAATCAATGATCACGTCAGGTGGTCATGTAAGTTGGGTCAGTGTCCAACTTCCACAACAACAGAGGTTATGTATAAAAACCTTTTCTGCATCCGATTCTGCCTCTAGAAAACAATTCTGCACTAACAGCACTAACTCTTCCTGGAAACAAAGGCAAAGACAATTTCAAGTACTTCATACTAGTTTAGTTAAGTAGGGTTACATTGGAAAGAATACGTTTTGTTTAAGCAGATTCACATTGGGTAGGTGCGTATATTAAGTCATAATGTTGTTTGAGTAGTTCTGGTGTAGTGTAATGGATAAAACACAATCATTGGCCTATATATAGAATTTAAAGCTTAATATTGAATGTGAACCAAGCCATTATTCCCAACTACATTTACTACATGAGGATTTAATCGTGTTTGTTGTATAAACCATTGTGGCTTGGATTCTACGTAATGCTAAGCTTTAATGACTTTATTCATTACCTCTTGCCAGAATCAACCCAATTACATTATAAGCTTAGTACCATGTGTGAACCCAGGATGGGTTTTTTTCTAGTCAGGAAAAAGGAAGAAAAGGAGTGTCATTTTGCCCAGCTTAAAAAAAACCCTCAATTTACATTTCTTTGTTTCTTTACAAGGCTGAGAAGAGAGAAAATATAACTCATCTTGCTGTGCCATATTTTAAATGATATACTTAATTGCTTATTAATTTGTACATTTAATTTGCAATCCAGACTTTAAACTGAAAAAATACCAGTTATTTTTTTAGATCAATAAAAAAAATAGTATGATTTTAAGTTTATATTTTAAAAAGACAGCAAAAGAATAATATAAAAAATATTCAGATTACGGTAAGGATCTTATGTATACTATTATTAATTCAAGTGTCTGTTGGAAGATAAGGTGAAAACTCAGCAGAACCATAATTTACTGAAAGCTATCCAGTTATATTTTCTTCCATTAGAATTAAAGCCTTTAGCTTTAAAATCTAAGGAAGGAATAACAGCAGTGTAATGCCTTAAAATCCTGGGGAAAAAAGAGTTGGTCAGACAAATATAAAGTAAAATACATAAGAAGTAATCTCTGAATAGAGATGCAGGAGACAAAATGTACTAACAAAGCAGTACATTGTTTTCTGATTGCAAGGCTACTTGCAGGTAAAGAGATAAACATATCAGGCAGCCCCAGTGATGTTTCTCACACTGATTCTTAGGAGATGACCATATAGCTGTGATCTCTTCATAAAAATAGCTAAGTAAAAGAAGTCTACTTTTCCTTGCCAGGTCAAATTTCTATTATTTTAGCTTTCTATATTCAGAAACAAATAATCAGGAATCATGAAATAAACTAGGTTGAAGATGGAGGTGTCCCCCCCCAATAATCTACCTTGCAAGATTATCATGAAACCAAGCTGCTACTCTGATAGAGAGAATGTAAATGTAATCAATGAATACTCATATGATGTGTACTGTGTTTTCAGTCTTATTTTCTTTTGGGCTGAAAATAAGCACTAGGGCTTATTTTCAGGGGATGTCATTTTTTTTCACCTACAGGAGGCAGTGAGCACAGGACTGACAGAAGTAGGAGCACTGCTACTGATGGCCCCTGCCCTCCGTCCCACTGCATACTTGCCTGCAGCTGCAACGATTCAAGCTTTTGGCGCACCCCGGTCTCTGCTCACCCTGCCTGCTGCTCCTGGGACATTGGAGCTCAGGTCTTGCTCAGGCTGTTGCTTCAAGGTAGAAGGCCCCTGGCCTGCACCCCTCTGGCTGGAGTAAGACACACAACTCAATGTTACCTGCGGAGGCCTCCTGGTCCAATGCTCTGCAGCAGCTCAAAAGCAAACCTCCATGTTCCCTGAGCAGGATTGCAAGGTTGGTGGCGGCCTCCACCAACTAATCCCCATCCTGGCAGGGCTGGCTCGGCAGCCAGGGAAGATGGGGTTTGGGAACGCAAAGGAGGAAGGGGGATCTCCCCCTCCCTCCTCTGTCCCACTGCAGGGCTGTCACGGAGCTTGCACAGGGCAGGGGACGGGTGCAGCCCAAAGGTGACGGCAGGCAAGGCGGCATCACTCCATCGGCAACCACTGATGAAGGGGCCCTGGCAGGCTGGTGGCGAGGGAGGCGTTCCAGAAGTCATAGATCTGGGCTGAGTTGATCCATGCCAGGCAGGATCAGCACATCAAGGTGTCCGAGAGCAATGCAGCCAAGAGGGTGAAGAGTCCCTGCGAGGCCAGCAGCAGCAGGTGCAGCAGGCCCAGCAGCAGGGCAGAGGCATGGGGGGAAGCCGATCCTGATGTGCCGCACGGCCATCTGCCTTGTACGATAGCAGCAGCCTGAGCAAGACCCGGGTTCCAGGCCTGGCGGAGCACAACCATGGTTGCCGCCTGCTCCAGAGCCACAAGGTGAGCTGCGGAAGGGGCCCTCGGCTGCTAGGTTGCCTGGCGCCGTGGGCAGGGCCAGGCAGGGCTGGCAAGTGTGTGCTGGAAACACCTCCAGGCACCTGGAGAGGCAGAACGAGAGGCAGCTCCAGGCCCTCACTGGCTCAGCCGATCCACAGGGCCACAATTAAGGGGCCAAGCCTCCATGAAGTGACTGGGGAAGGGAAGGAATCACCATGCTCAGCGCCACCTCAAGGATCGCTGCCCATGTTTGTGAGGAGACATGTGGTTGGGCTGCCTCCTGTATTGGCCGTGCCCATCCCCTTCACTAGGTGTCATGCCCGTCAGAGCCTGAATCTGCTGTGGGAAGATGAACTGGAACAGGAGTCAGCAGAGATCGAGGGGGTGGCTCCATTGACTTTGGAGAAAACTGGGGAAGGGCAGAGCCAGTTAGGCCAAGGCATTTAAGGATTAGAACTTATAGACAGGGAGGAACAGGGGCTAGATGAACATGAGACAGAGCTCAGGAGATGAGTGAGGGCCATTCCCTCCTGATCCTAGAGCACGAAGAGAAAAGGCAAGAACAATGCAGACTGAGCTGGCTATGAGGGAGGACAGTCCCCTGCACACCTGGGGACTGAGATGTAAGGAGATGCTGGTGGGAGGGGCATTTGTTGGGCTCAAGCGGCCTTGAATCTGTGGAGCCTCATATGCACTTGCTGACGCCTGGAGATTATTGTGCTTGCCCGGTGTCAGCCTTGGAAGCCATGAAACCGAGGCCTCTGCAGGCTGCCACATAATTGCACATGGGAAATAGGGAGGGGGTACTTTCTCATACAGTTAGAGGGATTGTAGTCAAAACAAAATTCTTTCTAAGAAT
>JANHFL010002972.1:111572-123992 GCA_032468155.1 Oxyrhabdium leporinum | reverse complement strand
CTCCTCCTCCTCCTCCTCCATCATCATCTCCTCTTCGTCCTCCTGCTCTCATTATGGAGTCATGTAGTTTTACACATGTGATAAATAAAATAAATATGTAAATTCACAAGAAAGTACTTTGATGTTGACAGAAAATTTATCATTGTATTTTCTATCTTCATCACAAGCTATCTTGCCCAAAGTAAAATCTCAGCCAAGCATTTGGCCATTTGTAAGTGTTGGGCCAGTTGAGACAAGGTTGTAATTGTCCCTGAGGCCATGAACTCACAATATACAAAAATCCTATTTCTAGGACATAGAAAGTGGTATCTCCTATCACCAAAACCAGGATAGAATATAGTACTGTCCCCTCAATGAGATCCCAAAAACCAAGTAGGGGTTTTCTGGTAGTAGATTGGGCAGTGTATCAGCTTATCTCCCTACCCCTATATCAGCTACAGACACTTGCATCTGCACAACAGTGCATCTGGTCACTGTCAAGGTCTTTTGCAGGAACATCATCTCTCTCTCTCCACACCACTTCCCACCTGCCCTGGAGCTGGGGCTGCTGAATTATCTGAAATCCAGATGGGCAAAACTACCAGATGTAGTTCAGATAGAACTGCAATCCTATCTCTACTTAGCCAGGTGTAAGTTATGTAAGTCAGATCAAGTCATGGAGCATCAACAGCTTATCACAAATAGACCTGACATTCACTAAAGGCAGCCTGAAGCCAAGATATCGGTGTATCATATGGCATCCAGGAGCTAGGGAAGAGGCAACTTTATCCTCTGCTTCTGGACTGTCCAGTTCAGGGCATCTCACTAGGTACAAAAATATATTACCTGTATCTATAGAGGATCCATTGATTGTTTTTGCTAAGAGCCATCTAAGCAAGTTATATCTTCTGACATATGGGAAATTGATGCATGTGACAAAGAAGAATTGCATCTGTTTGTTTGCTTTAAATACGGCCATACTTTTTCATAGGAGGAGGGGGAGGGAACTATTAGAGAAAAAAAATATTCAAAAAGAGATATTCTGCATCTCTCACCTCTGGTCAGTGGGATTCCCTAATCTTCCCCAAATGGGATGAATGACCCTACAGGACATCTGCTTGACAAACTTACCTGCTATACCGATAAGACATCCAGAGAAGGCAGTCCTGAAGATACCTTGGTGTCTAGCAATGTAGGGTTTTAAAGGTTAAAAGCAACATCCAGAATTTCACTGGAAGCCTACTTGCAAACAATGCAGCACCCAAACCACCAGTGTTACATGGATAGAGATTCTTACTTTGCTTGCCTGCTGGTGGTTGCATTTTGTGACAATTGCAGCTTCCAAGTGAACTTCAAAGGCAGCTCCATGTACAGCACATGATGGGGTCCATGGTGATAAGAGTCACTGCTGCAGTTCGGTAGAGTCTCCCTTGGCCACAACACCTACTGCATCTATGTAACATACAACTAGCAGTAGTTGTAAATCCTGGAGAACTCCCAATTTCAGGAGAGTGCTACCTGATCCAGAATAATCCTTGGAGGTAATAAAGAACCCAAAGGTTTCTGCACAAACCAGAAGGTTTTTTTCTAGGATTCAGCTTCTGCCTCTTTTTTGTTCCATTCAGTCCTTCATAGTCTCCAAGCCTTCTACAGTATCTCTGGCTCATCCTAGATTAGAAATATATAGCTTCTTGGCAGATGACCTCAAACTGGGACTTCGTATAGCAATGAAGTAGCTGGAGAGAGAAAACTAGACTCTGCTGCTCCAAACAAGGAAACACCTACTGGTTTGAACTCTCAGCACCAACTGATACTGACTAGAAGCAACCACTGATTTACAAAAAAAGTGAACCACTGTAGAAGAGAGTCTCCAGTTCTAAAATATAGCCTTGCTCTGGTAGTACACTCTTGCTCTGGTAGTGCACTCTACACTGCATTATTCAAATTATGTGGGCTCCTGCAATAATATGTGGAACACAAAAATCAGCAGAAGTCAGTTTGTGTTGGCTCCTGTATGAGCAAGGAGTGAAATAATCCATGGAAGACAAAATACATACAGTTTTTGATTAACAGATTAACAGATTTGGAAGGTCATCTAATCCAACCCCCCACCCAAGCAGGAGACCCTACACCATTTCTGACAAATGGCAGTCCAATCTCTTCTTGAAAGCCTCCAGTGATGAAGCTCCCACAACTTCTGATTGGTTGATTGTTCTCACTGTCAGAAAATTTCTCCTTACTTCTAGGTTGAATCTCTCTTTGATCAGTTTCCATCCATTATTCCTTGTCTGGCATTCGGGTGCCTTGGAAAATAGCTTGACCCCTTCATCTCTGTGGCATATAAGTATATGTTATAGACTATAAGTTTACATTATAGACAATGGATAGTTGATCCTAAATGTTGCTGATGTTACACAAATATGTACTCTTGATTCTCTTTGTTGACTGTTCAGAACAGCAAATTTTTAAAGGTGTTTTTAAAGCACTATAGAGATGGACTAAAGTGATAGTTCTTTCCATGATAATGCCTTTCACTTTTAAATAGTAGAGTGGGTTCTGGAATGCAACAAAGGCCAACATTTCTAGGGCATCTGGTCAAGAACAAGTGTTGCAGTATCTTACATTTATGAGTCCTGATAAGCCTGCCCAGGAAGCTTTGTTCAGGATCAAAATCTACTACCATGAGATATGAAAGTGATGGTGGCTGATATTTCCACTCTGGCCAATTCTAGTGGGGGATATTCATTCTGCATTCATATCTGAAAGCCATTTTATCAATAGTTCAAGGCAAAGCTGACATAGAATGAATAGGGACCTGGCCTAATTTGTGAACAATATTTGCTTTATTCTTTAATCTTAAAAAAGGAAACCTTAAAAACTCATCTCATTGTGTATGCCATATAAGTAATCTTTAATTTCATTTTTTTAAAATGCAAATGATTGCTTTCTGGAAAAAAATAACTATACTATATGAGAATGCTACACAAATATAGGCATTTTTATTGTGACATTGCAGTGAGTTGCAATGTATTTTCCTTTATGAAGGACAGGACATCTTCTCTTTTTAGATATGCTCTGGTTGAAAAGCATGGATTTCAAGCCTGGTGTAAAATTAAGAATACTGGCAGGTTACTCTCTTGAAACTGGCCATCTACACTTAAACAAGTACAAACATACAGATCATTCACACTCTATAGTGAAATGTATAGTGAAATGTATTTTTATTTCAGTCATAATTAAGCAAAACTTGATATTTATGTAAACACCAATTGAAACAATACAGACCCCTCCCCAAGATGTTTTATATGTTGCTAAAGTAAGATGATGCACACTGTCTGTTATCCTGAGAGCCATGCCACACCTTTCATTGCTTGTTGGCAGTATTTCAAAAGTGTGTCAGGCTAGGTCTCAGAATTTGTGCAATTGGAAAGGGGGTTGAATATTGTAAAGCGTGATCGAAGTCCTCCATTTTCTGCACAAAAATGTCATAAACTCTCCAAATTAAAAAAAGAGGGGGGGAAAGAGGGACCTGTACACTACTGAGGGCTCCGGAACTTGCAAAGAGGCTGCTGGTAGATGACATTTGACCCGTGGCCTGCACATTTTATACTCTAGAGTGAGGGTTCTTTGCTCTCCAAGGACTGGACACAGCACAACATAGCAAAACAGTACATAATGTTTTATTGCAATACACATCTTCCTCAACAACAGGCTATTGCTGTGGGTCAAGTCCAGCCATCTAGAATTTTCAAGGTGATTCTGCCGCATAGATGCATATTTAATACTCAGTCTTTTAATACTCAGTTGAAACAAAATCTATAACAAACAATCTTTGTCTTTTTACAAAAGTTCTTGGACTAGTTTGGAAGAGGTGCTGTTTCAGTATGGGATGAGACTGGATGGGGTGAGGCTGCCTCCAGACATCAGAACATCCTTGGAAACACCAGAGTATAGCCAAGCAGCTGGAACACCCACTTGAATGCCTATGAGTGCACTTCTGAAAGGATAGATGAATGCCTAAGGAAGGGGAGGTGCATAACTGCAACTACTTTACATAAGAGCAGACAGCACTCCCTCCCTCATCTTCGATATTATTGAATAGGCCATAAAACCATGGAGTCTCAGAGGGAAAAGTGAAAATGCAACCACAGCACGTGGAGAAACAGCGTCTTGAAATTCCTCCTGTTAGCAACCAATTCTATTTGTTGCTGCTTCCCTGGGGTAAATACTGTCATCTGTGTAAATCTGTTGCATTACAGTCAATTTCACTGAGATGCAGGAAAGCTGAGAAAAGATTGCCACCTTGTGCCTGTTTGTAAAATTGCATACAATATTTGAGTTTCTGTTAATAGAGAGCCAAACGATACAAGTGAACACACACATAATTTATTCTTATTTCTTTCTATACATTTCTAATAAAGCTGTATTTTACAAAGGTTTTGAATGGGGTTTATGTCATCCTTGCTCCTATATGGGAATATACTATACATATCTGATAAGGATGGCTGTTAAAATAATTAAACAAATTAGAAATGTTGGGAGTTACTTTTCCTGATAAAAGGAAGAGTATGCATCCTTGCAACTCTGTAGGTGTGCATCCTGGGAGTCTCTATGTGTTTCTAATCTTTCCATTTCATGCTTTTTAAAAATGCTAATTTTGGAAACTGGGTATCATGTAGAACTCACAAATTTTCCTCACAAATTCACCGATTTCATACTTTAACATGAATTAATATTCTTCCGACAAGCCTTTCCTGGCTGAGGGGTTTTTAAAGCTTTTAAAGTAATTTATTTTGTACTGTTTTTAAATAGCTGCTGTGAACCGCCCCGAGTCTTCGGAATGGGGCGGTATATAAATTAAACTAATAATAATAATAATAATAATAGTTGGGCCCCGTGAAAAAGTGAAAAATGTGTAGCAGGCTAGCTTCAAGAATTAGCTAAATGGGATAGCATTTTTCTATATTTTGAAGTAGCTACGATGTCAACTCCTTTCAAACTTAATCCTGGGTTATCAGCTAGTTCAGATATACAGTCCTGACGTTATGTAATGCTTGAATCTGGATTGGTTTTGCATAACCTTCTGCTGTGTCCTGCTCTTTGGCATACTGTAGCTGTATCATTTCAGTATGCATTTCCACATATTCATTGTGCTTTTATTTAGAAGAATATATGTGCGTGTCTATCTATATCTTATATACACACACATATATATACACATACACATACATATGCTCTCAGTGTATACATGCATACACACACACACACACTGTGTATCTTATTTTCATTAAGTCATTCCAGACAGATACATGCTGATCAAAATCTATCCAATGTCCTAATCAAGTATTCTGTAGGCTCCATCAGATGAAGGACCAAGAATGTAGCTCTGGAAAATAGGATCTTGAACTGAAACTTGGGTATGCAGACAAACTGATTGACGGAAAGGAGAATTGCGATTGATTGATTAATTAATTAATTAATTTAAAAATCCAGTTATTGATGTGAGAACCAAATGTTGTGCCACCTAATCTATCCATAATAGAACACTGGAATAAAATATGTAGCAATATTTAAGATTGGGATTATTCTCTCTAAATAAATTCTTATAAGCATTAACATTTGAGCAACATAACATCTTTATCTGAATAATATTCAATTAAGTGTTTGGATACTGTGCACATACTAATTGACTGGCTTATGAATTTCCCTGTCACTGAGGGGTTGGGAAGTGACACCATTGAGTGACACTATTTCTTGATTTTTAAAAATAATTTTACATTTCTTTTAAGCACCGAATTTCAACAATAAAAGAAAAAGCATATCCTTCTTACATTTAATGTACAGGGCAATAATAGATTAACAGCAAAGGGAATAAGGGGAAATATACAAAACAAAAACAAAAAACCCAAACCTCAAGGTTTTGCTCTGCCCAGCAATAAATAATGAATAAATGGAAATTACATAAAAAGTTTGAAATTTTGTACAGAATATTCTTGGGTCAATAGCACTCTTGTTCCAAATACAAAATAATTATTTTGTTCTTTACATAATGTATGAGAGGAATAACTGCTCTGCATTAAGTGTTGAAATGTTTCTTTGTGATGAGCCTCCCTTCTCATTCTTGTACTCGATCAAAGGAGATGCATTAATTTTGCCCAATTATTAATACAGCAGAATATTTCTGGGTGCTCCACATAATTGTGCTAATCCTTCTAGCAAGAATTAAAATAGGGAGTAGGACTTTTACTGCATGTTCTTCTGAGACCATCTATCCATCATCTGCTACTTTCAATTTTCTAGTAGCAAAGGAGTTGAAAAATATACCCAGGGCACTCCCACACAGTGCTGTTTGCACTCAACAATCCCTCTAACACAGCTGGATCTTCAGATTGTCTTATTTTCTTCTGTTGTTTAAATAGTTGGCATACCATAACGTATGTAATATTCTCTCTTCAACTGAGCATTTGCAAAATATTCATCCAAACACCTTCACCTACACTCCACACTAACAAGATGAAATGCATTACTGATCCTCCTACCTCACATTGTGTGGATTTGTCATGTCATTTGCAAAAAATAGAGAAAATCAATCAAATAAATAAATCTTTATTACAATCATAGACAAAGAAATACCGCTCACTTGTAATGGAGTGAAGCACTAAGCAATCGTACCCTCTTTGAAACATCTCACTGGAAGCTGTGAAATTGGCATGATATAACACCACGGGGGCGACTCTGAGGAAGGGTCTAAAAAGTGAAGACCAGAAGTGTCCATGTGACCTGTCTCCTTTTTTCACATGTATTCCTCATCACCAACATCATGAATATCTTTGCAGCAGCAATACTTTGTAAACAATTGTTTTATCCCACTTTTATTATTTTTACAAATAATTCAAAGTGGTGAACATGTCTTCTTCTTCCTTCTTCCTTTTATTTTCCCCACAAAAACAACCCTGTGAAGTGAATTGGGCTGAGACAATATCAGGTCACCACCCAACGGTTTTATTTTCTTTTTTCTAAGCCTAAGGCAGGTCTAGAACTCAAGAGTTTTCAAACTACTGGACCTAAGAATCATTGTATCGACAGTGCCACTGTTCCTCCACTGGAGTAATCCCAAAATGCTCATTCCCTATCAAAAGGAAAGGAAAGAGGGGGAAAAAACACCTCTCCAAAGCAGGCCCTTTGTACCCTGCACCAAAAGGACAAGAAAAGGAGACATTACTCTGGTCAACTTAACCTGTTATGTCAAGTCAATATATCTGTTATAAATAGCTGCTGGGCTCAGGAGCTGACAACAGAGGAGAATGTTTTCTCCAAAGAGAACACATAAATGAACAAGCTGTGCATAGCTTCATCCGGATAAAAATCCCCTATCCCCTGCCACCCACCCATAGTTTGCTACTCAAGCTCAGCAAACGTAAGATGCGTGGTCTTCAACTCCCAGAATTTCCCAGCTAGGGCACATCTCAGAGTTGCTAAGGTTGAGACTCATTGATTTACAGTACTGTATAGCTGAGCTTGAAATAGTTTGGATTGACCTGTAGGACTCATGTAAAAATGCTCTAAGAGTTAGATCTTCATATCTCTTTAGTGAAGAATGGATCTTTCTGGTTACAAAAGGAAATGAAATCTAGTCCAACCCCTTTCAGAAAAACAACAACAGGGAGGCCACTCCTGTGGATATTTCTTATCTCCTCCCAAATTATGTGTGTGTACCTGCAAGCACATGTGGATGCATATATCTGCATAGATGAGTGCCCAGAGGCAAAGAAACCACTTTTCTTTTTTGGGTTGTCTCTGACAATTAAAAAGTTCTCCATTATTTGATGGTTGGTAGATATATTTTGAGAGGGGGTTTTATGATAGTTGACTCCAGGTGAGTATTTATTTTGAATAAATATTTCTGATTTGTGTTTTGCTGAAAGATTTATCATATGTCTTCATAAACTTTATGAAGTTTATCTAAATTACCTGGACTAAAAATAGAGTTTTCCCCCCAGCAGATTCTGCTGGCCCATGGGAATTGTTTGTTTATATTGGTTTTAATTGTTTTTGCTTTGGCTGTGAGCTACCCAGAGTTATAGTTCATATGGCATATTAGTTTCATGGATGTACTCATAATGTCACATTCATTTTTCTGCCTCAGTCATTGAAGTAATGCTTAATGCTGTATGGCAAAGCCAGGTCATATTCCAGGGGAAGCTATTCCAAAAAAAGTCCTTTGATTCTAAGATTAATTAATGTTCAGAGTGCATCATACATCAGCAAACACAAAGACTCTAGATGCAAAGAATTCTCTTATGGAAAATCAGTTCTGTCACATACAGGGAGATTACCTATCCAGAACCAGATTGTCTTTTAAATGAAATTGGCTTTAAATTTAAAGCTACATGCTGTTCCTCTATCGTTTTATGGTATATTGCTTTCTTGACCAGTAACATGGTTGGCTGGGGTTCTGGCCAACATTCTGGGCACCTTGGGAGGATGAAAAGAAAACAAATAAAATAAACAAACCAATAAGTAATTACTGGATTCTGGTTTTCCTGAAAAATTGGTCTGGAGTAATAAAAATTAGATGGAAAGGCAGCTTGGAAATCTACATAAACTACCCAGAATCCCATTATAGGAAAGAAAAAGCAATAGGATATATTTCCTTCCTTCCTTCCTTCCTTCCTTCCTTCCTTCCTTCCTTTCCTTCTTTTTCTTTTTTCTTTCTCTTTATTCTTTCTTTCTTTCTTTCTTTCTTTCTTTCTTTCTTTCTTTCTTTCTTTCTTTCTTTCTTTCTTCCTTTCTCTTTCTTCTTTTTTTCACGAGAGAACCTTCCCCCACCCTTTCCTTGCTCTAATCTCCAGAGCCTCACTCTGCCAGGTCACACAAATCACAGCTTTCCTGAATGCCGGGGGGGGGGGGGGCTGCAGAGCTGCCCGCCTGGGTAGAAGGGACGTCGTTCCACCTACCTACGTACATCACCCCTTCTTTTGTCTTCTCGGCTGCTTCGGTGACTCCCTGCTTGGTCTTCTCGGCTGCAGCCACCACCCCCTCCTTGGCAATGGAGAAGCCCTTTTTAAAGACATCCATGGTGTCGGTCCTCGGCACTCGTGTTGCGGATGATGGGAGCCTTCTGCCTGCTCTGTGCAGCTTCCTCTCCGGGAGACACTCCTGCTCTTACTTCTTCTCTGCCAGACGCCGGGCTGGGTGAGCGGCTCGCCCTTGCTGGCTCTTATTCAGGCAACGCATCAGAGGACAGCCAATGCTTGAGAGAGAGAGAGCCTGATGCTGAAATATTAATGGCATGGATTTTCCCGTAAGGTTTTAGAGGGAGAAGCAGCAGAGAAAAGGGAGGGCAGAGGAGGAGGAAGAGGAGGAGGAGGAGGGTACCAAGATAAGCGAGAGGTTTGGTTTGGAAAAGCTCCAGAAGATGCTTAGATGTCCTTCAAAGAGATGCAGCAGTGCTTACTCAAGGTCACATACTCTACAAACCTTTGCAGCAGGAGGGGAAGCTTTTAGCTGCCCAAAGCTTTTCATTTCTCCACTTTTTAAAGCAAATATCTCCCAGGAAGGCAAACGGGAGATCCAAGGGGGATGAGGGCAGAGAGAGAGAGAGAAGACCGGAAACCATCCAACCATCACACCTTTCAACGAGGGCTTAATCTAGCCAGACTTTTGCTGCAGGGGAGCTCTCTGTAAGCCTCAAACAAATAAGAGTTATCAGAAATAAATTTGTGTATGGGCTTGTGTGTGTATGTAGATAGGTACGTAGGTACGTATGCGTGTCTAGAGAACCAATTACTATGTGAAGAAAAGGAACATGAAATTGAGCTTCTTGTTTTGCATGAAGAAGAAACAAACTATATTAAGATATCCCTTTCTTTCCCTTTATATAGTAACTTATCGAAAAAATATCAGCTCTCCCAGGAAAATTTGAGTGTGGCTTAACTCAAATTAACCCTTTATCTTATTAGTGGAGCACATCCTACCTAGGACAGGTAGCCATCCAGCATGACTGTCTGCAAGCCATTTGGAAACATCTTCCTGATGTAGAATTTTGCAGAAAATATGATTGATTGAGAGAGAGAAAGAGACGGAGGGAGGGAGGGAGAGAGAGAGAGAGAGAGAGAGAGAGAGAGAGAGAGAGAGAGAGAGAGAGAAAGGCGGCTTTTGTATCAATTAAGGATAACTTACTATTTTGCTCCATTTTAGGTGGAAGATCAAATAATTCAGTACAAATGACAAGGAGACACAAAAAAAGAAACAAAACCCCAGGTGTGACCAGAGAAAGAATGCAATCCTTGTTCGAGCAAGTGCCTCCCCATAAGCTTATGTGATTAATTGATTGATCTTATGCCCTCAAGTCAGGGTTGACTCTTAGCGATCGTACAGGTTTTCTCCGGGAAAATATAGGTAAGGCAAATATCATGCTAAAACTCGCCTGCTGTTGTATAAATGCATGATTGAGAGGCCACCTGGAATTGAAGCGCCCCGATTATAAGAGAGAGAAACAATTGAGAAAAAGTGATACGAGAGAATAGCCATTTCGACAATAGATAAATACAGCCAAATCTTTTTTTTTTGAAAAATGAGGATCGGGAAAAAGAACTGCTCCCTCCCCCCTCCCCAAAAGCTAACAAAGGGTAAAAATCAGAGCAACTATTTCCCTCCTTTAAATTATAACATCTCCTGAACTCCCTGGATAAAGAGGAGGGACTTAGATGCACCCTTGGGAGTTCTCACAGAGTGTTCTTCTTCATATTTGCCCTTGAGGTTGCTGGCAGCTTCACAGAGAAAGGGGGAAGGGAACGAACGCAAGAAAGAGAAAACCCTTTCATCATAATTGAGACCTAGTCAATAGCAATAAATCAATTGCTGCAATGCAGCACAAATCAATATTTTATTTAGTCATTGCAGGGATGATCGGTGTGGATTCCTTACCTGAGATCCAGGAAAGAAAAAAAAAAAAACAAATTTAAGAACAGGCTCTGGGCTATATCGCAATCTGATCTGTGAAGCAGCAGAAATAAAGGTTGCTTAAGGTAGCCTTCTCCCAACCTAGCTTCTCCCGGATGCACTGCCTATCATCCCAACCAGCTTGGACATTGGATGATGGAGCTGAAGTCCAAGGACCTCTTCAAGCTGAACGTGACTCATGGCGACTTCAGGAGCAGGTCGCCCCAAAGGTGCTTCACCCGAAACCAAGAAACTGGACTTCCTTGGTTTTTCTTTTTTTTTCCTTTTTTTTTTTCCCCCTTGAAAACCTTTCACTTCTCATCCAAGACGCTTCTTGGGTTCTAGAACAGAAGTTAGAAGTGAAGTAACCTCTCGGATGAGAAGCGAAACCTTTTCGGAAGAAAACAACCATGGCAAGGAAGTCCAGTTGCCTTTGGGAAAAATCACCTTTGGGACAGCCATGGCCTGGATGACTAAGCATCTCCATCAACATTCATTTTCTGGTGGTCTCCTTCCAAATGCCTTTCTCTGCTTAGCTTTGGGATTCAGCTGAGACTGGGGAGGGGGGAATTGCAATATGGCAACACTCATTCTGACATCTAGGAGTCAGAGAATCTTTCTATCGCTTTCAAGGTATTATCCAAAATGACTTCGTGATCTGCTCTGCGCTGTTCCCAGATACCAGTCAGACTAGCCAGTCCGTGATTCATAGCAAATGAATCTTGGAGGGAAAGCTGGAGATATTGAGATCTTCCAAAGCTAAACTTGACTTCTGAGGACCATATGACTGTGTTCCCCATTACTGCCTTCCAGTCTAGCTTTGAGTCCCCACATTTCCAGGTATATTAAGTGGCTCTATCTCATAAATTTTTTTGGAAAAGATCCAGATGATTAAGGAACCCCGTTCTAGCATCGTCCTACTTTCAGAATGGAGGACGTCAAGAAGGAAGTGAAGACATCTTTGAAATTCAGATCTCAGAGGCTTCTGGAGATGGTTGATCTATTTTGGGGTAAATCTATGCGTGCGTATAAGAAGAGGATGTTTGCTTCCTAAAGCAACCTACATTGGATTTTCTATAAAACCTAATTATAGAAATTATATTTTGTTTTCCTTCCACTGGAGGAAAATAGTTAAGAGTTTGTTGATTTTAAGAAAACATATTTGAGGATGTGTAATGCACCTGATGAAATGCCTCCCTTCCTGAGTTAACGTCGTATCTGAGCATTTGAAAGAGCGCTCTGGAAATAAAACGATGTTTTTGCATTTAGTTAAAGAGGGGAGCGCATGTCCTGTGTTAAAAAAAAAGCCCAATGTGCGATGAGATGGTCCAAAATTTTTTATTAACATGGAAAGCTACGAGTAAAAAAAAAAATGTGTAATATAAACATCTGTAATATTTTGGATTCCTTATTCTTTCAATGGCCTTCGGCTGGCTTCCTTCCTTCCTTCCTTCCTTCCTTCCTTCCTTCCTTCCTTCCTTCCTTCCTTACGTCCGT
>JANHFL010002972.1:79499-109155 GCA_032468155.1 Oxyrhabdium leporinum | reverse complement strand
GTCTCTCATACACATACCACCACCATCATCATCACCACCCCCTACAAAAGATATATTTTTTTCAGAGAATATAGGAAAAGTCACCAGCAGAAATAATTTTAGATGACTGCCATCTCTCCAATCCAAGCATTCTGCAATGATGCTACATTTAGGGCTTTCAAAGGAACAAAAGTAGAACTATTAAGAATCATCTGCTTTCAAACAGATGCCTGTGATTTTAAGCTATTTTTCTGAAGAGCATGTTTGAGGATGAGTGTGTTTTAACTAAACTGCAAGTTTAACAAGTACCTGGTCTTTTGTAGACTTCATGAAGCAAAGGATTACACTGATGGGACATATTGCAATAGAATACCTCCACATGAAGATGCTGCACCAGTTTGAACAGAAGCTCTCATCCCCAGATTTTTGAGAGCTAAGTGAAATGGGTGGCCAAAAAGGAAAGACTACAGTAACAACTGTGTGACCTCGTTTTTTTAGGTGTAGTTGCAAATATCATCTTGAGTTGTACATCTGAGAGAGAAAAGGAGGTAGAAATAAAGAAGCCTAAGCAGATAGAAAAAAATATTGCTCTCCAGCTGCAGGGCTCACAAGGAGTAGTAATTGGAGGAGCAGTAGGAAGTCATATAATGGAAGTGGGAAAGAGGGAGTAGTAAGCAGTGAGTAGCCTTTAAGTGTGTGTGGGTTGCCTAGAAATTTGTGTGGTTCTCTTGGAGTTTGGAGCCCATCTGTCTCTCTTGAGCTTTGGAGTTCATTGACTTGGGTATATGTAAAAAAAAACCTTGTGTGATTGCTTGTAATTGGACTCTGGCTGGGCAGATGTTGTGGAAATTATCAAGGCATGCCTTAAGCAAAATTATCTGAGAAAAGTTTGAACCAGTTGATCTTGAGGAAATGGACTGAGTCCTTACTACTGTGAGCTTGGGTGCACACATTTCTAAGTTTGACAAATTTTGGAGAGTACAGATTCAGTGCCGCTGTTGGAACACATGGAACTGTTCCCATAATTTATTTTATAGCTTCAATGTTTTTTTCTGTAAAGATGACTGTTTGTTTGGCAAATCATGCTTAAAATCTGAATAAAATGTGGAAGAAGCAGACAAAATATGCATCTACCTATTATATGTAATTGAAGCTCTACTTTCCAAGCTCTTACTTTATGTATGCAAAAGCAATATTGCAAAGCAGGCAAACTCACCCTTTAAAAGTTTACACTCAGTTGGAAACAAAATAATAGTGTTAGGAACAAGATATCCTGTGATATATTTTTTTCAAATGGATCTGTGGACAATAGGCCATCTTCAAAGTTGTTGGTTTTTTTTAATGCTTTGGTGGTCATCCAAGCAAATAGCTACTGAGCTAGACGAGATGCAGCTCCCCTTGAATAAAATGAAAATCTCCCTGTTTAATTGAATGCTCAACACACTGAAATAAGTGCTGGAAGCAAGCCTGTGCTTGCTCTAGTTTGAAGCCATGTGAAGTACAGACTATCGACTGGCGACACACAAATACAACCAACAACAAAAGCAAGAAATGACGGCTGAGGGTTTCTAGTAATAGGTATGAGAGCCTGTCAGAAGCCATGCAAATGAAATCTATGCAGGAGTGCAAAGAGAGAGAAATAATTTTACACCAGCAACCTGTAATAAAGTCGCTGATTATTAGTATTACACCTGCATAGCCTTGAACTAAGGAGACTGAAATTCTGGGACAAGACTAATATAAAGTCAGAACAGTTGTAAATATCTTGTCTACCTACGATTGGAAAAAAAATGCTTTTATGCAGACCAACACTTGTCCTCGATGAGCTAGAAATTCACACACCACCCTGAAAGGTGCATATTGACTCCCATTGAAGGTTCAGTCATTGAAAGTTGTCTCAATTGACTCTGTTTGGAAAGGAAATCAACTATCAACCTAATTTCAGACAAGTTGCTACGTGCTGGGAATAGATCAGACTCTTTGGTGAATGCTGTCAGCTCATTTGAAGGATGAGCTTCCCAAATAAAAGATTCTGGCATTTCTGTAATAACAATATTGGATTTGTCCTGTATCTTGGAAAGGGTATGAAATCTAGCACATGAAATGCTACTAGAAGTACAATTGTAGCAGTATTAGTACAGGTAGTCCTTGACTTACAACAGTGCTTTTAGTGAGAATGGCACTGAAAAATGTGACTTATGATCGTTCACACTTAGGACTGTTGTGGCATCCTTGTGGTCACATGATCCAAATTCAGCTGCATGGCATCTGATTCATATTCATAACTGTTGCGGTGTCCCAAGATCATACGATTACCTTTTGTGACCTTCTGGCAAGCAAAGTCAATGGGGAAGTCAGATTCACTTAACAACCATGTTACTAATGGAACAACTGCAGTGATTCTCTTAACAACTGTGGCAAGAAAGGTCATAAAATGGGGCAAAAGTCACTTAACAAATGTCCCAATTAACAACAGAAATTTAGGGGTCAGTTGTGGTCGTAATCAAAGATTACCTGTATATGCTCAGCCAATTGTTTTAAGAACAGACTATGTATTATGCCAGTTGTACAAAACACAACATATCCCCTTGGGAACTTTTATAGGAGAGTAAGCATATATGAACTCAATCTGGATGGGGATTACTATTATGAGCAGACACTTAAATCTTCCCCAATATCCCCTTTATTTAAATTCATGAATTAAATTCACGAAATACAAATGATTTTAAAAAGTAAAAAAATGTGTAGAGTATAAGAAAGTGTTGATGGGAACCTTAAATCTTAATTTCCTACCAACAGTGTTCCCAATCCTACTAAAAAGATCCACTGATGGTTTTGTAAAAGAAACCCCAAAAGGGTTGCAGTTGACTTGCATGTTACATAGTTAACCTAATATAGTTTAAACATATATGTATTGTGGATAAAAATGAGAAAAACATGTCAGAGCTATTCAGTTTGAAGAGTCAATCTGTAATAAAGAGTGACAGAGTGACTCCTAGATTCTCTGCATTTGAATGTGTTTTTTAGAGAGGCTGCCTCTTTTCCTGAATGCTTTGGGGATTTTATTTCTATTTTTGTAAAGATTTTCTTGTTTGTTGCACAGATTTGCAATGGATCCACTTATAATTTTAATAAAATAAATAAATCCCTCTCTGGACCAGTAAGATGATGATATTTTAATCCTGCCTTTTTATGTATAATTTGAAGTGGCAAACATATATTCTTGCCTCCTCTAATTGTCACTGAAACTGCCTGGGTTGCCCCAATAAAACATTAAAGGGGAAATCTTCCTTTATAATATTCTGAGATTTTCTTCCATTTTCAATATAATTCACTATGCAGTAAAATTGTTTTACACAGAAGACCAGAACTGGGGACTGGATTGCTCCCTCCACAGTCTCCCAAGTATTATTTCTGTTTTTCTCCTTTTAAAAAACATTGTTATAACTATGTAGTTTTTCTTTTGCAAAAATAATACTTTTTAAAAAGAAGAGTAAATTAGATCTATTCCCTTAAAATTATTTCTGCAACAAAATTCTCTAATATCCCAAAGTGCAGAACCTCAGGATGGTGATTTCATTTCCAGAAGTTTCCAAAACCGCAAAGGTGGAGCTCACCTCTCCAGATTAAACTGCTGTACACAGCAATTACTATTTTGCTGGAAATGGAATAATTGTGTCTCTAGTAGCTAAGAGAATCTGACCTGTGATCAACTCAGTCTGTGGCTCATTGTAGGAAACTATTTGGGTTTTAATTTTGTTATGCATTAATCTTAAATACATTTCCTTGGCAATAAATAGACACAAAGCTGCCTTTTACACATTTCATTAAAAATTCTTTACTAGATGCTAGACACCGATTTGCAAAACCTCACTAGCTACAATAGATTTTGCCCCTCTCTTTTAAATATTATAAAAATATTACTAAAATTGAATCTACCCTTAAAAAGCATATTCTGTTCCTGTTCTAATCCACTCTAGAAAGATAGTCTCGCTTTCTTGTGATGCAGTACATAAATAAAATGGAGTAAACATGCTGATATCAAAAAGAAACAAAACTGCACTTGTATTAAATCAAATGTTTGCTGTAACTTTGAACAGTAAGGAGGCTGCACTAGGGCTAAAGTTATAGCCAAGAAAGTCTAAATAAAAACGTATATTAAACAAAAAGTATTGAAAAGTTTCTATTGTGGGGGAGAGAATATAGAGATGACTATATATAGGCCGATGTCTTAAAAAATATTAATAGGAATCCTAGCTAATTAAAAAAAAACAGTTGAGTCATATGAACTGCCAATGATTATTCTGGTTTCATATCACAGTTTTTTTTTAAATGTTTCACACACACACACACACACACACAAATACACAGATACACTCAGCCTATGTTCAATCAGTTAATAAAAGTTAAACATACATTAAATACAATATAAACATATTCTGAATAAACCACATATACAATCATCACCTCCAAGAATACTCACGTCACTCTGAATGAAACTTTTTAATAATTGTCATATTTTGCATTTCAGAAGCATGAAAGAAAATTAAAAGGAGGCTGCACTACAGGAATAAAACTGCACCCCTCAGTTATGGCACCAGCAGGAGACCCTATGCTAGTAAGGTAAGTAACAGAGTGATTACCTAATACTAATATTAAAAACCAAAATTTAAATAAACCCAGTTTATTTAAATTGAGGTCTGGTTAGGAAAGAATGTAGTATTTTACTACTTGAACCTGTTTCCTCTCAGATGAATTTCTAATTGTTCAGTCTACTTCCTGATTTGGAATTTAGCTGAGGAGAAAATTACTTAGAAGACTAATTCTCTTCATTTGCTTTCCTGCTAGGTATTTTTGCTGTTAGAAAGTGTTATACAACTACATATGTTTTGGGCAAAACCTGAATTTTAAAAACTGACTGCCACATCAAATGTTGTCCTAAACTATTTTTTTAAGCAAGGTGACTTTTTTAATGTTTAGAAGCAGAATGCGTCTTAACTTAGATTAAGATAAGTCAATAGCCAACTGAATCTTTCAAACAACAATTAACAGCATCAATATTTAGCAATAAAGATTTGAATTTTTGGATTGATTTTAATTGCAATGTTTTACACTTTGTATTTTATTTGTTTCACTTGCCACCTTCAGGAGTTATAAACCTCCTGTTTATATAAAATTATACATTTCATAATTGAAAATAAAATGACAAACGGTAATAATCTAGGTCCAATGTGAAAGAAGTGATAATTTGGTGCCCAATCATTTAATAACCAGACTCTGCTTTCTCTTTCTTTTTTTTCTTTTTTTTCTAAAGGGGGGGAAGTATAGTTAGGTCAATTTGTGCCTTTGAAGGTTGGGAAAACAATAGAAATAACACTCAGTTGTAAAGTAGTTGTCAAACACTCAAAATAACTGTAGAAATTTTAGCCTTCTGAACGAAAATGACAAGTCAGCTTTTGTTAGTGAGCTGAAGCACAATGAATTTATGGTACTTATGTTGGTACAGTGGAAATATATCTTCTGAAATAATACCAGTAATAGTAATTTAATTTAACCCTGGACAACCACAGAGAATATTTTTTCATATGCATATGAGTATTTGCATAAATGGCATTTTGTCTTTGTGCTGTAGGTTCATCATAGTTGTTTGAAATTGTGAACTAAAGTCCGATGCAGAGTACTTTTATGTTCTGAGTATATTTTTAAAAACTACCCAAATAAGATCTATAAATTTACTTTTTTTCCTTAGCAATTAAACCTTTCCCCAGGCATCCAGTTTCTCAAGTTGGAATTTTGTTTCCTTGGCATTTCATGACCTTGGATTCTCTGTTGCTCTGGAAAATTATTTCCAATCCGTACTGCTTGTTAAAATTCTGGTATTTCCATGTAGAAAAAAAAACTTTCAAATTCATTTCAAAGTTCTATGATACTCTGCAAGTTCAAGCTGAAAACAGAGAGACATGTTGTTTAATATAACATTGCTTTGCTTTTTGGGTTTTCTGGTCTGGTACAGAAAACATCCATTTGGGAAAGAGAATTGCAGCAAAGTCATATTTCCTTCCATTCAGAGATTAGAGAAAAATTAGACTCCCCCCCCCCCGCCACACCCAAATCCTGAATCTATGAAGGAAGAAAATTAATTGTGACTATTCTTCTTCTTATGAAACCTCCAAATAATGATGGATTTAAAATATAGGAATAAAACCAAAATATGAAAGAACGATAAATCAGAGCTTTATGCAAGACATTTCCTTTCAGAATATTTTGAAATGAAAAACTGGACCAGAACTGGTCAAAATATTTGTCACTTTCTTCTTATATACACATGTAGAAAATTTTAATCTCCTGCCATTGTATAGCTTAAAAAAAATTAAATTAGCTTACATATGTGGTGATTTGTTTTGATCTAACAATAATCTGTTGCTAAAGCTGGAGTTCAGAATTTCTGAATCATTCTAATGACATAAAAATGTTATGGATGTGTCACTGGTTTCCTTTTTTAAGGAAATTTACTTTTTTAAAAAGTCATAGGCACTTAATTGATTAATAGTTGTGGCAGTGGAGAGTAGCCTTCGTTATGCATGGTTCCAGGATCTGCTTTTTTGCATTGCACTTCTCTAAGCATTATACAACAAGAAGTTTGGTTTATCAGCTGAGGGTTTTAATTTATCTGATTAAAGGAATCTTAATCGGCACTATGGTGTAAAGCTTGCATGCACCATATAATTTTAATAATTTTAATAAAAATTCTTGCATTTTAATTATATTTATCCCAACTACTTTTTGTTTTTTTCCCCTTTATTTTTAGGTGTAAAAACAATTTTTATAGTTTCGTACTATAAAACTACAATAATGCAATGTAGTAAAATTAAATATTTTTACCTGTGTCATATTAGAAATGTTTCATTTCAAATCTTCTTTTAAAGGAGAGCACAGCAACATAAATCTGAAGCATATTACAACTTCAAGGCCTTATTTTTAATATCCGTATTACAGACATGAAAAAGAACACAATTAGGCTCCAGGAAAGCGACGTGGAATGGATAGCGAGACAACCAACTTACAGTATATACATTCTAAACAATTTTGCCACAGTTAAAAGGTATTTATATTCTGATGCAGATAAAATTGAACATGTCAACACTAATGCATTTTTCTAGGAGAATCACTACTTTCACAATAATTTCCATGGAAAATTTGTGTGCACATGCTGTAATAGACACATTTATAACATCAAAAGGGTTCAATTTTCTTTTCAATCATACCTCTGTATGAATAGCTTTTCCTATTGAATTTAACAATAAGGAACATTACCAGAGTCTAAAGGATGGGATACTTCTGCTTGCTCTTATGAAAGTATGTCAGACAATATATAATATATCCTACAATAGATCTGGGTTAACAGCTCTTTTACATAGGTTTTCTTTCTAATACACTTGTGTCAGCAGAATGCCATTTTTATTTAAATTTGCCTGTGAGATCAGCTACATTTCAATCTCTGGTTAACTCTCAATGTTATTAAAAGAGTATTCAAATGTTATTTAAAAGGAGACCCAGGGCATCTGTATCAAGAAATTAACATAAAATGTTTCTCGGAGGTATAGATTTCAGCTCAAAATTAGCAGCCGTTTGTTCTGCTCTTGAGTCACTTGAGGAAACAAGATTTTATAAATAGTGATTTTAAAATGTTACTACAGTGATTTAAACTGGGAATTTTTTGCATATTAAGTGGGTTGCTCAGAAAGGTGTGTTATTTTGTTGCAGTCAGTAGAAATAAAGCTCTCTTCTTCTGGCCGATGGTACATTTAATAAGTAACACTGGATTCTTTAATTACTTGTCAGTTCAAAGCAATCGAGTATAAATCAGAAACATTTACCAATTGGGAACTATTCTTACTCCACCACTTTGACAGAGCAGAAAAATTAAAAAGACAACAATGTCCAGGTTTATTAGACAACCGGGTTTAATATTTGGAGTAGCAAATATATCTGTAAAATAAATCCAGTACAGGGTGAATTTATTCTTGGTCAGTTATACGCTTGTGGAAAGATGGACGGCAAATAAATTAAATTAAAAAAAATCTTATGGATTATGGATTACGAAATGATTATTGGTGTTCTTTCCTCCAAGAAGAAAAGAACACATTAGAAAAGAATCTCCAAGGATGTTCTCCAAGGAAAATCCATGTATCACCCTAGCTTGATATATAACAACATCCTTTCAGTTATATTAGGGAACAAGTAAGGTCTGCAAGTCATTTTACTTCCTAATCAGGATTTCTTGAAGGACCCCTTACATGAATTTGAACTTTCATATACCAGTGAAATATCCACAATATTCTCTGCATTTTATTTAAAATCCAGGTATGATCCTGGTCTCTGGCTGGCCTATAATTCAAGGGTGCACACACCACATAAAAAACAGGCAGACCTTCATTTGTACATTGGGGCAGTCATCTTGAATTTTTTTGAGCATGCCCTATGAACACTCCTGCTATATGGGCGGTTTACAACTAAAGCTAACATTTAAGACATTTTAAAAAGTGATGTGTCTATTCTTTCATAGTTGTTGGTTGTTTTAAAGTTGAGGAAAGTCAGGGCCAAAAGGTCCAACCTAGTCATCCCATCTACAGGCCTGCAGTGGCACATGGATTATATCAGTTTGATCTTAGGCATATGCTTTCCATGAAGGCAATGGTTAAGGCAATGATGGTTCTATATAGGCCCAGATTCTACTGGGATTCTATAATTTTAAATCTCTAGCATTGATTATAGAAGAGGTATAAAACTGGTTTCAGATAAAGGGCTTCCTTGCATGCATGTTATGCAAGGTACAGTCTTGATTTATGACCACAGCTGGCACTCGAATTTCCATCACTAAGTGAGTTGGTTGTTAAATGAGTCGTAACTAATTTTGCAACCTTTATTTGCTGCAATCATTAAGTGAATTGCATGGCTGTTAAGTGAATCTGGCTTCCCACATTGACTTTGCTTGTGACAGGCACAAACTGTGATCACATGTTCCTAGTACAATGCAACAATCATAAATATATCCAAGCATCTGAACTCTGATCATGTGACTGTGACATTTGTAATGTGAGGACTAACTGTAAGTCACTTTTTTCACTAAATGAATGGCTGTAAATTGGGATTACCTGTATAGATCATCTTTATATCCACATTTTAATCTTTTTTCCCCTCCAGATTTGCCACCAGTATCTATTAGACGGGTGCTTCTCAAATCTCTGGGAAATTTGCGGATTTGAAGTCCACACATTATTTGAAAACACTGTATTAGATCATAGTACTTTTAAGTTTCCATTATTACACATTTCCAATCAACACTTCCCAATACTGAGGTGTATATACATTAAATACACATTAAACACTATATTTTCCAAAGCTCTCTTTTTCCTATTTCAGTATCTTTTCAACAAACATCTGTCAATATAATCTAGGGATCCGATTGCAAGAAATATTTCAAAAAAACCACAGGCATTTATCAAAGGGAAGCTTGGTGTGAATGACCCTTGATTGCTTACCTTCAATTCAGGACCGATCACCAATTTGCCTTTTATCTTCTCAACCAGCTCAAGAACTTCATCCTGTCCTCAGGAAACACTAGTGAAATACAGAAGATTATGTTCAACAGTCCTGGATGATTTTGTAAAGTTTTAACCAGCCCTATACTAGCCAAAAAAAGAGTGGGTTTTTCTTTTTAGTAAATAAAACATTTCTCTCATTCGTAGAACAGCTGACTTTAAAAAAAAATACTTATTTCATATTCTTTCAGTGTGGAAAATGAAAAACAAAAATACAAAACAAAAGTGTTCCAGGTGGTATCCTATCCCACTCCCCACCTTGCCTTATTGTCAGATTGATGGTCTTTGTTCACATTGTCATCCTCTGTAGGGGTAGTTCTGCCATTATCTCTCTTCTGTCAGTTCCCCCCTCCTCATTTTTATTACATTTCTTGCTTTGCCTCCCTGCTAATCAGAGTAGAAGCTTCATAAAAGCAAGAATGAACTCAAAGACGGTCATGAGAGGTCCAATTCTGAAACTTTGAAACAGGGTGAATTCATTCAAAATGGGGAGGGGAACTAGAAACTACAGTGAACTCTCCGGAAGCTAAAAGAAATTGAGTCTATAAAATCTACTCTGTATTCTACTGCCTTTGTGTAGCAAACACAAAGGCCTTCCATTAGCTCCAGTTACTTTCATTTGTTGCCTATGTGGAAGCGCTACAAGCTCCCTCTGACGATGGCATTCAGTACTTTGATGGCAGGATGTTAAACGTGAAAAGCTACTATACCAGGAGTGGATTGTACTTGTGGCATTAATTGTCTACATTTATAGAGGAAGCTTCACATTGCATTGGCAGTCCAAGTGCTTAAGAGCATTCTACTAGATGAGAATAGTAATTATCTCCACATAGAGGAGAAACTGAAAGAGTAGCCTTTCACTAGAGGGAACCAAAGGTTCTCCCAGCTGGTGCCTCCAAGTGTGTTGAGACTACAATTTCCAGAGTTCCCAACCAGCAGGTTTTGACCTGAAGTAGAAGAAGTCCAATTTAAGTAAGCCAATACCTTATTTTCCACATTGCAATAATTGTTAGGCCTTATACCACTTTTTAAAAAATCAAGAATTCACCAAAAGTTGTTTTATGGATCTTCCTGGATGTCTTGAGGCAACTTGTAATGAATTCTTGAATTCATACCTTTTGGCATGACTGCTTCAGAACCTTCTCCCATCGGTATCAGTCATGATAAAGAAGCACAAATGGATATGATATGTTCAAAGCACTTGTTATTCACAGATAACACTCTTCTGAACTTGGAGGTTCTACAAGCTCTACTAGCTCTGATGAGAAGCTTATTCTGTGGGAATGTCTTTCATTCCCATACGCAACTTAAATTAAAAGCTGTTACTACAGGTCAAAGGCTACTGGACTTTCTTGTTTGTTTGTTTTTTAAATGTTTTCCTTCTCATTCAAGAAGCTTCTTCAATTCTAACTGAATGTTCAAGGAAACATTTAGTTACCTTTTGAAAAAAACACCTTTGGGACAACCATGAACTTGATGATTGAGAATCGCCACATGCTAAGTCAGAATGTTCCCAATATAATTGCATGTTCCATGAAAAACTGCTTTGTCTCATCTGTCATTCATCTACTGCCAATCATTCTCATTTAGAGCCCATCTACCCCAACAGGCAACGGGAAAGAGAAGCAACAAATGCATGTGTATAAGTTTCTGACATTTATCTTGGAATACTTACAGGCCCTGAATTCAGTTGACACCCTAGCATTCTGTACGCACAAATATTAATAGACAGAGCTAAACAAGTTTACTTCATTAGCTTGGCTCAGCAACTTTAAAATGGGTGGAGTTCGACTGCCAGAATTCCTCAGTCAGCATGCTGGCTAGGAACTCTGGGAGTCGAAGTCCAAACATATTAAAGTTGTTAAGGTTGGGGTAAGTAGTCTTACCTCTGTCCGTCCATATTCAGAAGACCTAGAATTCAGGCAAGGAATTCAGCATTAGGTTTTCTTTTTCCAGCAGGAAAAAGAAAGAAGCCAAGGGCAGCAAATGGAAACCAAAGTGATCCTTAGGGACTATTTGCCTTTCATCAGATTTCAGATTTTTCCAGGTAACAGCATGCTCAAGTAAACAAATGCCTTTAAAAAGTAAGTGATGGTAAGAAGGAGAAACCACTAGAAGCAACAAGAAAATTAATAGCTAGAGCCTGTCTCGGGAGCTTCTATCTCACGGTCTCTGTAGGTCACTCCTTCATCAAACTGGCTACATTTAGACTGAAATAGTCCCCTCTTGTAACTCTGTTCCTGGTTTTCTTGATTCACCAGCAATGTGTGAAAGCCAAAAAAAAAATGATTCTACCATGCTGAGAACACATCATTTTTAAAAAAAAAAGAAAGTTCTCTTCCAAATAGTTCTATTTTTAGACATTTTTGTCTTGCAAGATTTCTATGATATAGGAGCCAAGGCTGAAGAAAAGAAGAGGAAAATAATACAGATTAGAGTTAAAAGAATATTTGCATTGGAAAGACATGCAAATCACCCAGCCAACTCCAAATCAGAGGAAGCATTTAGCTAGATATTGTAAGACTAGGTTTGCCTATAATGTGAACAGGCTTGAATGATGGAAGTGTTGGTATAAACATGTAGTTGAAGGTTGGCTTTTGAATAAGAGAAGAGTAGTATATGATGGATGTAATACATACATGAAAATAAATGGAAGGTTCCATTGGCTGGTGAATATATTTATGGATAACGGTATAAAGAATGCTTGTGCTGATAGAGGTGTCATTGTCAGAAATGCTGAATATGATGTATTATTGCCTGAGAACCCAAATGATTTGCGGTAACTGTTAGATAGATTGTACACTGCATCAAGCAATTGAATTTGAAAATTGATTACAAAAAAGTCAAAGGTGTTGAAATAAAAGCTGTTGACAGAAACCCACCATGAAAAGCATATGATGAGCATGTAGCACTTCTAAAGGTGGTAAAAAAATTCCTTTGTCTGTGATATTTTATCAGCTGTAATTTATGGCAGGTAAAACCTCCAAAAGGACAGAGCGATCTTCTTTGATATCCAACAGGAATAGGTAGACTGAAGGCACATTTTCTGCAAAGACAAATACTGTACAACAGTAAGAATGAGTTCATGCATTAGACTGACTGCATTTTTGCAGATCAGCAGTTTTATTCAACGTAAGGAAACTGCCTTATAGAAAGGGATAGAATTCCAGGTTTTGTGGTAGCCCAAATGAATTTACATTTCCCATACTAAAGCACAATATGGAAGGAAGATATTTGTATTTCTAATTAGTTACTTTTCTGAATTTTATAGTGCAATTCTTGGCTCAAACTCTAATCATTTATAGAACTAAAATAGCATCATAAGAAAGCAAAGATGGCTTGAGTCTCCTTTGAATGGAGAGCCTGAACAAGAAGTTAAATGAAATCTAAAATAATTTAAAACATGCAAAGTCCATTTTGCTATTCCACCAGAGAGTTGTTTTACAGAAAGCGATCAGGAATTAATAAGAAAAGAAATTGCTGCTGACTGAAAAAAGAGGATTGAGGTGTTTTTTTTCCTTGTCAGTTTTAAGACCATTTACTTAATGCTACTGCTAGGAAATTTGGAAACTGCCTGCATCTACATCCTTAAAAGTGAAAGGCCCACTTTTTGCTTGCTAATATGTCCGCCTGTCCCAAATATCTTGATGATTGATTATAATTGAGAACAATTAATCAATGTAATGACTTGCCTCCAGAAGTTGTGGGTGCTGTATCACTGGAGATTTTTAAGAGGAGGTTGGACAGCAATAGCATTCAAATTGCACGGGTATAGGGATTTTTGTTTGAGCAGGAGTCTGAGCTAGAAGACCTCCAAGGTCTCTTTCATCCCTGTTATTTTATTACTTATTCTATCAATATTTTACTAGTTGCAAATTTTAACCCTAAGAGGTTTTTAAGACGAGAGTAGACAGCCATTTATCCAGAATGGTAAAGAGGCTCCTGCTTGGGCAGGGGGTTGGACTAGAAGACCTTCAAGATCTTTTCCAACTTTTTTATTCTGTATTCTGTATTCCATCTTTTACCCCTCTATAGATTATATTTTACCTATCTATAGAACATACCTTTACATCACCTTACATTTAGATCACCTTACATTTACATGACTATCTTGTAACTATGTTCATAGGTCCGATTAAGGCCTAAAATCTGTGGATAGAACTCATATAAATGTAATTGATAGCATTTCCAAAAGCATTGGAGCTCCCTGCCTGGATGGTTTTTTTCTTGTAAACAGTATTTTTAAAGCTTAATGTTTGATCTGACATATAAAAAGCTATCTTAGTTTTGCTATTTTTACCAACCCTCTCCAGCCTGGATCTTCACAAAATCAATAATGCAGAAAACAAATGGAAGAGCCTCTTCAACCCAAGAAATGCTCAAAGTCATTCAAACATTTATATAGTGTGACTTCAAATGTTAGATACTCAATACATAGAACTATAGGTGAAATGCAGAGAGCTGCAGTCATACATACTACAAATTGTCAGCATTAAAAGGGTAGTGGGTAAGGAAAAGGTGCAACCCTAACTTTTGAGGAAGCATGGGTGACATAATGCTGAGCTCTGGGCTGAAATTTTCAGGACATTTGTTGGTTCATTCAGTTGAAAACCCAAATTCTCCCAAAAAGCTGGGCATGGAGTGGTTTGGAATAGGGTTTGCTTGCATGGGTTTAATCCTGTGACGCTTTTAATCCTAAACTGTGCAGGATTAGTACCTCCACAAGGCTAATGTAGAAAACATTCTTTCACATTATCTTTGAGGAACAGACATATGGGAGAAAAATCTTCTTTTCAAGACTTATTCCATGTTTTCACGTGGTTCCTCGTTTTTCTTTTTCCAGTGTGACTTTCCCAAAAGCTTTTACATAAGCTGAGAGGCATTGTGATAGATAGAATTCCCCCTTTTTAAGGACCTGTCACCTTACATCCACGTTTTTACAATAGATGATCCCAACACACCATTTATGAATGTTCACATTTTAAATATTTCAGACCATCTTTATTGAGAAAAATAAAATTTAATAAAACTACAGAACTGAATACACTGCAGTGGAAGAGCCTCTCCTACATATCTTTGGCATTCATTTTAGAATCTCTGGATTTCAAGATCATCTATAAATGCCAGAAGGAAAGCCTATCATAGCATTTTAAAACTGTGTACTTAGGAAATTATCTGAGAGGTACACATTCCTACAGCAGATGATGACCGATATTATATAGTTATGTCGGGAAGGAAGACAAAAAACCCACAGACATATAAAACAAAACTTACTACTGTTCTGGTTTGTTTGACAACAAATAAATTAAATAATAGTAATATAAAAATAAATTAATGTATTGCAATATAAAGAAATAAATTAAACAATAGTAGTATCTGCCCCATAAAGAATATTGAATCTACTATAAAATATCCTAATATTTTGACACAGATGCCAATTTTCTTAATTTATTTGAAAAGGAATCACTGTTACAATAAATAAGAATAAGCATAATTTATTAAATTATTGTGTGCTGCCCAACTCTCAACAACTCTGAATACAGAGATCAGCTGCTCGATCCAAATTGATATTAGCCACTGAATTCATTTATTTATGCATAAACAGCAAAATATATAATAATGCAAATTAACTGGCAAATTGCTATGTATCAATCAATGTGACTGATATTCAGCAGCTGGAATAAAAGATGTGAGCAAGCATTCCTCACGTACTGACTGTGTTTTAATATATTAGAATCCTAGGGATGGAAGGACCTCAGAAATCTTCCAGTCCAACCCCCTGCTCAAGGCAGGAGCCTTATACCATCCTAGTCAAATGATTGTCCAGTCTATTCTTGAAAACCTCCAGTGATGCAGTACCTACAACCCTAGGAGGCAAGCTACTCTATTGATTAATTTCTCTTACTGTCAGAAAATTTCTCCTTATATCTAGGTTGGATCTCTCTTTGCCAAGCTTCCACCCATTATTTCTTGTCCCGTTCTCTAGTGCCCTAGAGAATAAATCAATCCCCTCTTTTTTGTGACAGCCTCTCAAGTACTGGAAGCCCACTATCCTGTCCCCACTAATCCCTCTCTTCAATAATCTAGACATACTTAGCTCCCTCAGCTGTTCGTCATACAATTTGATCTCAGATCCTTTACTGACTTTGTTGCTCTTTCCTGCATACTTTCCAGGATCTCAATACCTTTTTTGTATCTTGGTGACCAGAACTGAATGTAATATTTAAGTGTGGTCTCACTAGCATGGTACTATCACTTCTTGTCTTGATCCTATCCCTCTGTTTGTTTGTTTGTGTTTTGTTTGTTTTGCTTTGTTGTTTCATAATTTCTGCACACCAACCAGGTGTTTTTTAATGTAGGTGGTATTCTACACCACTCCTCAAAAATTGTGCCACAGCAGATGACATCACCTCACTAACTTTGATTAATCCCAAAAATCTCAGCCAGGTGGGAGCAGATTCATATTTAGGCAAGAGTCCACCAGGAAATCCTAAATTGTAGTCTAGACTGAAATTAAAAGAAAAAAAATTCATGAAAAATGACAAACCACTTTTGTATGGCTGCCGAAAAGAACACATAGTCTACACTGTTTTTAGCATTCTTACTATGGTCTTTCTCACACTGCTTCATAAAACAACAAAAGGCAATTTGTACATGCTAGAGTTACAGTTTATACTGCAGTCCTGAATGACTCATATGATTATGGAACTTGTTCAAATGGGATTTATTGACCACTCTTCCATCACTTTTATTCCGAATGAGATGTTTTCTCAGATGTTCTAGACTTGAAAAATAACTAAGACGAGCATGTTAAGCATTTCAAGAAGGAATGCTTTGTTCATGCCAACATTTCATGTGAAACTATAGCTCTATGCAAGAAAATTTAAAGTAATGCATATAAAATGATGGTGTTTATCTGCAGCAGTTTATGACCTCTTTTCTAATAACCCCTAAACTAAAATATGTCTTTGCTACTATTATTATCACTGGTTTAAAGTTCTATTGAATTATTCTGGATTCATATCTTTACTGAGTTATCTACTGCAATCCCAGAATATATATATATTCTGGAAAAAACTATGGAAAGGGCAACCTGCTACAATGAAAGATAAATTCAGGAAAAAAAGTGCCAGAAGAAAGGTTTTCATGTCTCTCAAATCATGCAACAGAATTGATGAAAAGAGAATCTACTTCATAGAGTGTCCAATTGAATTGTATAATTGGATTCCACAAGGTGTACTGATTACTATCAATGTGCGCATTTAATGGAAAATGATACTATCATTAGAGATAAGGAACCTTCAACTTTAGAGGTAATTTGCCTGGAAACACCTCTTCCCAATGCCTCTTGGGAAACACAATGGGAAAGTCAGATGAGTTTTCCACCAGTATCTAGTTTGTTACTGTGGGACTAGGAGAATGGAATGGGTGATCTATGGATCTTATCCAGCTGCCTTCTCCTTATATTTTCAGTTCTTATGTTCCAAGAAAAGACCGTTGTTCTTTTGAGTCAAGCTCTGACCCAACTCCCATGCTCAGCACTTTCCAAATGTAGAACTGCTCCACCATTAAAACAATCTGAACAGCCTGATGTTGAGAAAATCTGAGTTGTTTCTGGGAATTTCAGATGCCAGTAGCTGCCGCCAGAGCTTCTCAACACAATGCAGGGCTCACATTGAACAGAATGAAAAACTTTGGAACAGATGAAAAATGCATGAAAATGTCCACTCTTCTTTCAAATCACTGCTTTGGCTCCTGTTGTCACTCTAGTTTGGTTCCCTGTCATCATCGCTTCACAGATTTGGTAACTAGCATATGACAGGAGCTGACATTAATGCAGTCAACACTTACTCTTCTTATAGAAGCAGCTGTCAAAAGCCATTATATATTAAACCTAAGAAATAGTCATCATGATGACTTTCTCAGCATTAACATTTAAGAACATACCTTTAGAGAGGTTAAAGTAAGTTAGAATTGTCACTTTATGGCCAACAAGGAATTAGATAGGAATAGTAATAAGAGTGGCTTCCTTTGATATCAGGGACTTCACAAAAGCTCAAATGGATTAATATTAGGACAGCATCCTCTGAAACAATCCATTTATGAATTTCTGGAATTCAGTTGTAATGCAGGAGAATCTGGCAACCGTGCTCATGTAGTTTCCACACTTTGCAGAAGAAATCATCCTGAATTTCCAAGTTTCCAAAACAACTCCATGGTAGCAGCAATAAATGTTCCTTTTTTTCTGAGACAAAAGCCTACATACAGTACACATGGTTTCTGAAAGTTGAAGCTAAAAAGGTTTTAAAAAGAAAAAAATGATATTGGAAAATGGTTTGAAAAGGCAGCGTGAAAAAAATTTATAATGCAGAATACCATCTTAAGAATTGTGTTAAGAAAATCTGGGGAAATTTTATTAACAAGTACTGTATTGTTCTAAGGAAAGTTATGTATGAAAGCTTCATACACCGGGGAAAGAATAAAAATTGATGTGCACGTTTTCTACAGATATTTAAAAATATTGGACTAGATATTATCTTACAAAATTTGGCCAATAAAAACAAAAGGATTTATAGGAATCTCTGTATTATGATATGGCTTTGTTTCCCTATAAACGTTCTTATAAAAATCAGTGTCTAAAAATATTTTTCTTCAATTAATAAAAAGCATAAGCATTTAAAAAAAACTAGTGCATCGTACCAAATGGGGAAAAATAGTTTTTTTCTCAGAGATGGAGTAAAAGACACACATATTCTATTCCTGATAATAAAATTATTCACCTTGCAAATATATATCCTACATTCCTCAGTACAATATTCACCATTTCTTAATTTGAACTTTATAAACAATTTAAGTAATTAAAGGGAAAATATTTTGAAATATTTTCACTATACCTTTAATTTCAGCTTGGGCCAAACGTAAATTATGAGGTCCTTGGTGCTCTCTGAGTTTGGAGATTGTCTTGCAGACTTTTCCCTAACAAACTAAGTAATGTTATCAGAAGTAACGATCAAAAGTAAATTTTAGCACACAAGGTCTGTTGGTTTAGATATACTTAAACTTTTTTTTTCTTTTTCTTTTCTCTCTCTGCCTTCTTGATTTCTGGGAACTGTTTGAACTAATCTCTGCTGTTTTCTTGGCAAAGTTCTTGGGAAGTGGTTTGCCCTTGCCTGCTTCCTAGGGCCAAGAGTGACTGGCCCAAGAAAGTGAAAACTAGGCAGCAATATTGAAAACGTATCAGCAAACAAGAGGGAAGCAGTAGCAGAATTAAACACAGAGGAAATATTGATTATTGCAATTATCTATGATTACCGCAGAGTTACATTCAATTCAACATGCAATTCCATATACAGGTGACTCTTGTTTAATGACCGCAATTGGTTCCAACAAATTGGTCACTAAGAAATATAGCCGCCAAGCAAACTACGTGAAAAAGAGAGGGGGGGAGAGAGAGAGAGGGAGGGAGAGAGAGGAAGAGAGGGAGAGAGAGGGAGGGAGAGGGAGACTGCAAAGTCTTGTACAGTGCCCTATGCCTGATCTGCTTTTTCTCCTTTTTTCCCCTTCATGGAGCCAGGAGATACATTAAACAAACAATCTCTTTCTGTGTTGCTTTTCTCCACAGCACAGCATATCCCTAAAAAGTCCTAAACACAAGTTAATACTCCAGGTTTTATTACTTTAATTAGTCGATTGGATCCCTCCTTCCATCTGGCAGCTGCTTCCAGAAACTGACCAGATCCTAATCAGTTTCACACTGAAGATTTTTATTGTGTAAATGGGTGACTTTTTAAATTACTGTTCTATTTGCAAAAAGTTGTTATCCAAGACTAAATGAGGACTACCTGTACACAGAACTAGTGATTACTGGGATGTGCCCCAGTTTTTACCAGCAAATCTATGCGTTTGAACCAAGAAGGAATAATAAAATTGAGCACTATATGCCCAGCTAACTGGAAAGTAATATTTACAAAGCTTGCTGTATAAGATACTTAGCCTTTTCCCTTGATCTCCAGAAGAAAGAATAATGTCTTCTGACATAGGAAGTACAGTTCTGAGGGCTGGTGTTATTCCATAGTATCCATGCACATCAAATAATGGGGATGTTATATGGAGGGACAGAGACTATGGGCTATCCATCATGCCACTTCAGATCAGGCCTAATGCAATCAGAAACACATGGCTACATCAACTTATCTCCTTTGATCAAATGTGATTAAGTAAGTCATTAATTTTAAAGAAAAATAAAATATGCAAGATCATTTTATCATAAATGTAAATGCCTGTCTTCTTAAATTCTTTTTTAAAAAAAGAAAAGCCTTCTAATAGAGAACTTTGTATGCTTCAGAGAACAGTTGTTTTAACATTGGTTTTAATTTTAATGAAAGATTATGTATTTGTATGCATGTCTTCTTTCCTTTTTTCTCACACTGCTCATGTTGTCAAGCAAAATTTGTGCATCAGCTTGATCAAGATAATTTCATTATACCATTGTTACCATTATGACTTGGGCAATTAGTAGTTTATAAGAATAAATTTATAGCAATCAGTGATTGAGGCACATTTGCAGTAGTCAGGGTGTAATAAAGCCCAATCAATTTCTTTCATTTAATATGTAGGCTGTGACCCCAGTTTTGATGAGAACTCTTAGCTATTTCATCTTTAAATAAAAAAGAATATCTGCAAGCAATTATAGTGGTGTGTTAATTAGATATTCCTTCTTATCTTTTATACTCCAGAATACATTGCTAACGAAATCCTTGTTTTCTTTCACATTCCCTTTCTCTCTGTAATAAATTGACATTGACTGGGTGTATTTTTGCTAAGACAATGAGCCAGATTTTTCATTTTCTGTTCCAGTGGGGTAAATCTGAAAGATCTCCATAGAAGTAATTGGCATTATCTGAGATTTACATGAGCATAATTACGGCCAGAAATCTACACCACTGATTTCTCTTTCTCATTCTCGCTTTTACCCTTCTATAATATTAGTCAACTAAGGATCAGTTCTAAATTCTTCGCCCACATTTTTTGCACTCACCTGCACTCAACATATTGCAAAAATAGCTTCGGGTTGTTGGTTGGTCAAAGGAATGCTGAACGCATTAACACGAGGCTTTCCCTTACGGAAGAAACAAAGGGCGAATGTTAAAAGTCTGTACAGAAGAAAACAAAATTGCCTCTCTTACCTGATGTAACCAGATTTGAGCATGCTTTGAATGGAACTGCTATTAAAGATTTCAAAAATATCTTCTGGTTGAGAATATAGCTGTTGTATTTGTATGAACCACAAAGGGGTGGGCTGCTGGGGATTTGCAGAGATTCGAGCAGATCCTTAGCAAAGATTCTGCGGGGTTCTCCAAACCCCCAAAGCCCACTCCTGGCTGGCGCACCCACCCCACCCGTTTCTGCCCCACCCCTCCCAGGAATCTTCACGGGGCCCGTTTTGGATGCAGGTAAGTGCAGGGGAGGCGTGGAGGCTCAGGGAGGGAGAGAAACGGGCCTTCTGAAAGTTCGGGAAGGCTGGAAACAGGCCAGTTTCCAGCCTCCAGAGAGCGTCCGGAGCCCGGGGAGGCTGTTTTCGCCCTCCCGGAGGCTCGAGGAAAGGCCCAACTAGGCCACACCCACCATGGCCACGCCCACCCAGCAACTGGGCAGCGAACCCATTGCTGAAATTTTTGAAGCCCACCCCTGGAACCACATGTATTATTGTATTCATTTCATAATCCATCTATTGTGTTAAAAAATAGTTTTACTCTTTAAAGCCCCTATTAGATTTCAATCTAAAGAGCTACTTGTATATGAAGGCATAACCATATTTAGTCTGCCAAAATTCATGCACTAGAAAAGGTCTCAAGTCATGGAATCACAGCAAGAGCTATGAGTTTATGTGTTTCTTTGCTGCCATCTAATGGTCATGTGGATGTTTACAGCCCAGTATGGTATTTCTATGGGTATGAAGCTGTCCAAATGCTAAAACCGCACAAAGGATTTAATTTTTCTCCAATACTATCTTGTTGAGATGTTTCACATTAGATTTAACCACTTCTTAAAATTTGAGGTGGCATTATATACATGTAAACCAAATTGTATGTGTTTTTTCAAAAGCTAATGTAAACAATCTTGAGCTGATTATGCTCACAAAGGCAAACACATTTAAAATGAATGATAAATGTCAAACATGGGTTGATGTCACTGCATTGTAAAGTTTACTTATTATTAAGCTGAACTTGTTCCAAGTTTTCTTCAATCTCTTATATCATGTTTTATCATTGTAAATCATGTGATTTTGATGAAATATTCCAGTATTGAGCAAAAATGCTAAACTAGAATCTAGAATATGATGAACCATTGATTTGCCACTATTAGCCTATTCTATTCTATTCTATTCTATTCTATTCTATTCTATTCTATTCTATTCTATATGTTCCAAGATCCTTAAATAGTTGTCGACCCTTTGGTTCCTTTCAAGAATCCAAAGCTTTATTTCACTTCAGGTGATTCTGAGATTTCTTTTGCAATGCTACTCTTTCTCTGAATAAGTTGCACTGTGCATTTGTGGACAATGGATCATCTCTATGGACGTCAGAGGTCATCTGCAACAGTTGAGTTAAACTTGAACTTCTTTGCTTCTCTTTATCCCTTGGTTCTTCAGTAACATACCATGACATGTTTTGGAGAACTTTCAGAGGGTGCTCAGTTTGTATTTCATTAGAGAATTACATCTTAGTTTATTGTTTCTTTTGATACACATATATTCCTTTATTATTATTATTATTATTATTATTGGTTTCTGTTGTTCATATGGAGTTGGGTGACCTTTAAATTAAAAATAAAATAAAATAAAAGCAAATCAATGTTATGAATGTTTAAAAATATTTCCACTCTGTGGATGTAAGCTCTACAAATTTACTCAGTCCTTTGAAAATAAGTAGGCAGGAACCCATGAAGCTGTTTGATTCCATATCTCTTTCTCTTTTAAAATGTTTTCTTTTATCTTAACTGAAAAGGGTAAATTATTTCCCCTTTCTCCCCCTAAAGTATTACCTGCAGAATTGTTTGGGTGATTTTTTTTTTCCTCCAGCAAAACAATATTTTTCACACACAGAGACATGAAAGCACCACCTGTTATTATTTTTTTCCAGTTGATACGTTTCAGCAAATTACATTTCGTGTAATCTAGTCAACAGGCCAGTACAAATCCTCCCTGATTTGATTTGAATTGGAAATTTGAGATGCCAAGAGGACAGAAATTTATTTGAGTTTATAATTTGAGAATTTAGGGCAAACCAATTTGATCTGACACACTTTGAATTTTGATTCAGAACAAGGATCTGTCTGTTGTGATAACGGCGAAGCACCAAAATGCCTACAGCTGCCTTTTAATTTTTGTCCTTTTATTGGCAGAATGTATGAAAATTGCAGATTCTCTAGAGAACGCAAACCTACCAAATGGCAGCTGAATATCTTCACTGCTTTGAACACAATTTGTTAGGGTGGGTGGGGGGATAGTCACCCTTTTCTTTGGAATCATGGGATGCAGGAACAAGAAAAGACAGCATAAGAGTCTTCAAATTGTTCAGTAAGAAGAAATATTATGTTAAACAATGACAGCAATGAAGTATTTGGACAAGTTTAACTTCCACTGTCTTCCATGAGTATTGATTTCTCCTTGTAGGGTTGGGAACTTTGCTACTTACTATCCTTCTGTTTTCCAGGCAGCCAGGCACCTTGACATAGCTTTATTGGCAATTTTGGGTCTTCCTGGGAGGGACCTAACTTCATGGCTTCAGTGAAGTTGTCAGGTAGAGCCTGGCACCTTCTTCTGGATGGGATTCAGAAGAATGTCCATTAATAATGCAGCTTTTTTTGCTCTGATTCCTTCCTTTTACAGACTACAGTAGTCAGAAGAACAATGGGGCTACTGGACAACTTTATCAACTTCTGATCCCTGATAAAATTCAACACTGACCTGTTAGCAACTGGCATTGGCTAATTGTACCATGCTGACCCCTTCCAATCTTTTACAAATGAATTACATGTGGGAAAGAAAGAAAGCAATTGTAAAGGATTCTTTCAGACATTTGCATATCCCAGTTGTCATAGAATACAATTTGGGACACATTTCCCTCCTCCCTAACTGTTATGAAATCTGATTTGATCAGTCAGAGATGCTAAAAACTAAGAGATGCCACGTATGTCTCATTTCCAAACCATAAGATTTGGATTTAATTATTTTCGAAACCATTACCAAAGGGAGAATAGAATTGTTCATCTAAAATATTAGAAATATTTCCTAGAGGGACTAGACACTGTGTGTGTGTGTGTGTGTGTAAAGTTGTGGAAGGAGAAAGTTTTCTGTCTGTTCATTGCTTATGAAAATATGTGTGTGTTTTTATAGATTATTTACAGTGAAAACTAAGCAAGCATACTTCAATGGAAATACATTCAATTTTACCGCAGAAAATTTTCTATTTCAGTATAACCATTTATTTCCTATTTTTCTATTCATTTTTTTTCTTAAAGTTCTGATGTACTACTTACTCTCATCATAGCTTTAGCATCTGTTCACCCTTGAGATTCCAAACTTTGAGCCAAACTCTTCGAGCCAAACTCTGAAGTATTACAGACAGAAGGATTTTGGGGGAGAAAGAGCATATGTCTTTTTTAAGATCTTGGGCAATTACAAATTAAGCAAGGGTATTTCTGTACCAATTGATTATTAAGTTTACCATGATGCCAGCTGAAATCCCAGAGGTTCAACAGCGTAAACTTAAAAATGTGACAGTTTCTGTAAAATTTGGGAGTACTTAGCACAAAGTTTGTTCAATAGTGCAATAAAATAATTGCAATGTTGAAAACAAGCTTCCTGATGATAGACCATGGTGGGAAAAAAAAAAGTGTGGTGGAGAAACACAATGCTTTCTTCTTCCTCCTCTTCCTCCTCTTCTTTCTCTTCCTCTTCCTCTTCCTCCTCTTCTTCCTCTTCTTCTTCTTCCTCTTCCTCTTCCTCTTCTTCTCCACTACACCTTCTAATAAAGAAATAGAATAATAAATTATAGGTGCTTTCAGTGTCCGAGAAGGAGCTCTTTCATTTGAGGTCTTCTGAATCTATTCACTTCATTTTTTTTTGCTGTCACAATTAACTGGATCTATGGAGAATGGAGTGCAGGATCAGGATGGACATAGTTCTTCAGTTTTGCCCCGCTGGGCTAAAATGCTGTTTCTGAAACCAGCAGGGCAGCAGGAAGAAAATACATTAAGGGGAGGGGGTGTTAGGAGAGCAAACGCCCGCAAACCCTGTGAATTTATGAGAAGTGCGTCACAAAGACAAATATTACAGCTCTGCGGTTCCATTCAGCCTTTTCAGCTGTGTGTCCATAGCAAGTCAACGGCTAAATTGAAAAATCAATTCCAATTTAAATTATTGGAATAAAGAACACCAGGAGTCAGAGATAAAATGGCTTTGTTCTCTGAGATCCTTTTTAATTGGAAAGTTATTTCTTCAGGGTATTCTAATGGTTCTGAGGGAAGGCTGCAGAATAAAGTTGATCAGCTGGGGAAGGTTAATAGCTAATGTACATTTCTAGCTACTCAGTGGACTCCAATCTTTATGACAGCCACATCATGACATGCAAAGTTGCACAATACTAAATCATCTTGATCTATGCAACCTACGGTACATTTTCTTCTCTCTTCCAAGAAATCATAGAAAGACATAAACCTGGAACATTCCAAGTACCTTGGCAGGCAATATAAAGAAATAACTTTGTAACTCAGCTTCGGCTGAGGTCATCTGCTTAAAATCCTGAAGGCTTGGAGTTAATAAGAATCCTTTTTGAATCAATCTGGACATTTTGATTGGGTAATTTGTAAAAAAAGGACAGGGCAACAACCTGTGGTGTATTAGTTCACAGAATGGTTCCTGCAGCTGCAAATGAAAACAGTAGAAAGAAGAAAGTGTAGCATGAATGTAATCTGAAGTTCTAAAGAGGTGCCAAAGAACTAAAGCAGTGCTAAAGGCTCTGAAGTTCTAAAGAAGTCTTAAGGTGGACACCAAATACAGTCATAAAATATGGGACTCAGGTTCTCAATTTCTTCAAGGTCTACATTTGCATTCAGCAAGGCCTTATGATAGCTCAGATCTGACCCATCAGTGTCAAAAGGTTGAAGACAGGGTTGACCTCATATCCTTCTACATTCTACAAGTGAATTCAATTACAAATCAAGAGGAGAAGATGGAAGGAAAGGACAACATTTTGCAAGCAATAGGAATTCTCCTTTCTCTTCTTCAGGCCATCTATTATCACTAAGGCAAATGCTGGAGACAACTCACCAACAAGAAAAAATAGCCAACAATCTAAGCAAGGTTTAGATTATTGCAAGATTTAAAGAATCCTTCAGTGTATTCTTTTTGTTGCCTTAAAACAGACTCCAAGGGTAAGTGGGGTTATGATAAAAAAAATGTTAAGTAAACATGTGTGGTGGACAGAAAAAGCAATTACAACTATTCTTCCTGCCCCCTCTAAAAGGGGGTGATCTATTATAAAACTGTAGAGAAAATGTTACAGCCATATTATGGCACTTATCTGCTAAACTACCTAACTGACTTTTAGCAGAAGTGGATTTTTAATGCAAACTTTTAATGAGAGTCATTATATGAACAATGGGGGCATGATGGCTCAGTGACAAGATACTGAGTTTGTCAGCTGGAAGGCTGACAGTCCAGGTTCGAGACCCAAGTGCCACACAACAGGATGAGCTCCCATTCTTGTCCCAGCTCCTGCCTATCTAGCAGTTCGAAAGCATGCAAATGCAAGTAGATAAATAGGTACCACTTTGGTGGGAAGATAACAGATTCCTTGCACTTCGGCACTTTGGCATATAGTCATGCTGACCACAGAAGTGTCTTGGGACAACACTGGCTCCCTTGGCTAAAAAAAAAAAAAGATGAACATTGCCCCCTAGAGTTGGACGCAACTGGATAGGGGAAATCTTTACCTTTTATGAACAATATTGATTTTATTTAAATGTAAGTAAAACAAATGAAATGTAGCTTCTATCCTGGCCCCACCAGCTAACTTTTATAAGGATGGGGCTGACAGTTCTTGCTGTGTTTATGGTATATGTTCCTGAGATTTAAAAATGGGGGGTGGGGAGGGAATTGAGAAAAACACCAGAAAGGATCAAGAATATATGTATCTTGGATGTAGGATGTTTATAGTCACCTTTGTTCTGGTGAAGGACAGGAATCCCTTAGAAATCTATCTAGGGCAGCAATAGATTAGCAGATTTAAATAGGCATTTAATTTGAAATTAATAAAACAGTTATGGTATGTGTTGAGAAAAGTTACTGAGGTTTGCTTAGTATATTTAATTAGAGCAAAAGAGATAAATCTCGTTGCCTCGTAATGAACTGAGACATGCAGATATAGTTAGTGTGTACTTAGGTTCCTATTATTAATGCATTAAACTTGTAAGAATGTTTAGGAATTTAATTAGCATTTAATAAGCTAGCTATAGCAAACGACTGTACTTAGATGTTAAATGTAAATTAATATTTTTAGTATTTAATTGATATTAACTAATTAATTGCTGTTTATTACATGGCAAGTGGATTTATTTTTAATAACATAGAGTTATTTAACCTAAATTTAAAAGTGCTATTTTATAAAGGGCTCCACCCAATGAAAATAAATGTATTGTAAGTTTTGGATAGATATCAGTTTTGTTCATGCAGGATCTAGGGATCATTTGATGTGTTGGGATGTAATAAGGAGCTGGATACCCATGAGGGAGGGGGTTCATTGTAGAGGAGGAAGAGGCAACTCAGTTTGGATATTTTGCATGGGAGAAAGAGGGCGAAGACAGCTCCTCCTGAATAGTTCATGGAATATATGATAATGTAGATAGTAGAATGCTCAGTTTGACCAGATTTTGCCCGTAGTTATGAAACAATAAAATAACTCAGCTTGGAAGAATCACTAAGAATTGTTGTTGTTTTTTTGTTTGGGGGCCTAAAGTTTGAGCAAAGCTCACTTAACATCTTTAGAAAGTTAGTCATGAGAAGCACTAAAGCATTTTTTTTTTCAATTTACTAGATTTCTTCCATATGTTGTTTTTTTGTCACTATGTTCTCCACATGGAATGGAATATTATGTTTCAGAAGGGTGAACAACACAGAAGGAATGAGTGCACTGGAAGGCTGAATAAGATAGAGCTGGTTTCAAGGAAACTTTCTGTTAGCCCCCAAGAGAGAGAATGAGAGGACAGAATAGAGTCTCTATAAGCAAGTAGGCAGATATATACATTTTCTAAATCGATAATGGTCCTACACACACCAGAACCCCAGCCCAACCCTTTATCCTGTCCTTTAAGGGCAAAAAGCTTTTCCACCAATGCTTTACATCAGAATGAATAGCTCAGGAAGCGAATGTTTGTTATCTCAAAGAGCAACAGGAGTAGTAAAGATTTCAGTCATGGTCATGAATGATATTTGTGGGATCACATTCAAGGAAATTAGGAGGCTGCTCCAAGAAAGGTAAGATGGTGGTCCTCTCCAGTCCTACCTATAGGAGCTGACTGTAACTTTCTTACAAGATTAACATGGGGAATGTCGTGCCCTACAACCTTACTTCAATCTCCATGAGAAAAGATGAGTTAGAGATTTGAGGCAGCCAGCTTTTGCTACTAATCTATAGATCTGGCAAGTGATGTAATTGATTCCATGGTTCTATGGCAGAATCCTTAAGATGTTCCTTAGGTATATCTGCCACTCTGTGTACAAAAAAAGATGCATCTGAAAATGAACGGTCTACCTCAGCCATTCTACGAAGACTAAATCCCACCTTTAGTTAACTTATATTGCCTCTGTCAGGACATCACCCTGTAAAGCTGTCTTGGCAGAACCATCTGTCTATTCGTCGGTCCATCTGAATGCCTCTTTAGGTATGGCCTTGATATCCACCGCAATTAAAGATGGCTCTCAGTGGATTCAAGACAGAGGCCAAAGACACAACTATTTCTGTTCCTTCGGCCTCAAATTTCACTGTCATCCTAACGCTTTCAATCCTTTCAGTGTAATACTAGATTGTTGTTGTGTGTTTTTTTTTTCCCTGGATCGATCCCCCACTGAAGATTGAAACCTGCCTGGTGGCTTTCGATCTAAATACTAAAAGAGAGAGAGAGAGAGAGAGAGAGAGAATATTAGGAGAGAAACTACACACGATTAACACCCTATGTACTCCGAGCCTTACAACACTTACAGAAAAAAATGAGATGAAAAGGCTAGTGGTGCTGATCAAATTGAACATACCACAGCAAGCCTTGTAATTAACGTGTTTCCAGAACATGACATGTTCAGAGTGTCATTCCCTTGGTTATTACAAATGGAATTAGAGTGTCCTTTTGCTGTCAAGCTGATATAAACTGCTGGAGCTGTCATCAAGTAAAAGTACTATTCTCCATGTCTTTAGAGGATTTAAACATTTGAGCCCCATTTATTTCTCTCCTTGGCACCTGGAGGTACAAGCACATTCCAAAAGAGTTGGATTTGAAGTAAAGCCTCCCTTAAAAAAAAAAAAGCAATACTTTTTGCTTGTAATTTTTGTACAGCATCTTCCATGTTAAAGGACAATTAACTCCTGCTAATTGAAAGGACATCAATATAGATGTGTACACCACCTATGGATGCAAAAATTCACACAATCATTAGATGGAAGCTATAAGGTGCATCCCCCTCCCCATTTAATCATTTACATTGCTTCAGGAGACTTAAGGCAGCGACCCCCAACCTTTTGGGCATCAGGAATGGGTTCCATGGAAAAAAAAGATTTTTCCACGGACCAGAGGGGGCATGGTTTTGCATGCTGCCTGAATCCTGTGGGTGACACTTTGTTTCTTTGTGCGGACCAATTGTTAGCATGTTGAAACCGCTGACAGTCCATGGACTGGGAGTTGGGGACCCCTGACTTAAATAGAGATAAAGATTTCCCTTGTCTGATCATGAGCCTAGGTGGCGCAGTGGTTAGAGTGTTGAACTGCAGGCCACTTCTGCTGATTCAATCTAGCGGTTCAAA
>JANHFL010002972.1:42704-57641 GCA_032468155.1 Oxyrhabdium leporinum | reverse complement strand
TTATGCTTGCAAGCAAATTTTATGTAACATATTTATAGCTTTATGTTTTGAAATGTGTGGCTGTGAGATTTTATGTTACTAAATTTCATACCTTGATGGGGTAGGGGTTGTGTATTTTTGTGAGTTGTGTAATTTTGTGAGTTTGGTTGTAATTTTGTGAGCCACGCCTCCCAGTCACATGATCAGCAAGCCATGCCCACCAAGCCACAGAACCGGTAGTGAAAAATTTTAGATTTCACCACTGCCTATGATGATTATCTCTATATGCCATACACACCCTGTTTAACCCTTAACTCAGCCTGAAGTTCTCCATGCATCCATAATTGTTCCTAAGCTGTTTCCAATTTTTGCACCATTGGAAGGATATGAGATTCTGTTGCTGGTGTCTTAGTTTTGAAAAGGTCCCAAATTTTCCTTTCTCTCATTCACTTAAGGATTTCTACCAATGGAATCCTACTTAGTACCTCTCTTACCTTGCTGAAATTGGTTCTTTTGAAATCTAGTGTGTGTATAACGGTGATCCAATTTTTGTAGGTGTCTTGAACTTCAAGATGAAGTGGCTACTTCATTCCAAAGTTCTTACCTCTTCCACTGTTACACTGTTTTTACCTCTTCATCCAGCCCTTTCCTGTGGTTAAGATCATATCTAGGACACCCAATTCCTATTTTCCCTTCAGACTTTTGGAAAAATAAAACAATCAGCAAGACCATTGAGGAATTGTCCAGAATTTGCAGTATAAAGAACCCCTTTATAATAAGGGCTTTGTCTTTTCCCCTTCCTTATATTCTGAGTCAAACGTTCTTTCTTATTCTTACTCTTCTGCATCTCAATATACATGTGCATTACCTTTACATATAACTTCCCTTTCTCTTTTATCTGACCCATTATACTTCAATTCATTAGTTTCATCCAATCAGGTTCCACAGATAATTCAGTTATCCAAGAGAATCTGAAAGATTCATTCAGTGCAATGAAAATACAGATTTAATATTGACATTGTGCTGCACAGTTGTGAATTTAAGCCCTGGACAAAGAAACACATTCACAGGTTTTCCTGACTTTAAATCCATTTTAAAAAAAATTGTTCAAAAGGTAGTGCAGAAGTATTATTGTTAGTTGGAGGATAGATATCTGAGCAGGTGTGCATTTTATATTCATGACTGATTACCTCACTCTTAATGTATACCTTTCTATATAGTCTAAAAACTTGGGAAATTATTTTCAAAACATGCTCAGCTCTAAAAAAAATTATATCTGTATCTATATCTACATATCTGTATCTATTATATCTATATCTGCCTCTGTATCAATAATTCTGTATCTATATCTATCTTTTAGGGGCGAGCATGTTTTGAAAATGATTTGGAAGATGCCTTTTGAAAATGCAGAAGTTTGAAAAAATCACATCAGCCTAACTACAAAAGTACTGTGCTTATGCTCCTCTGCTTTCTAAATCCTGAACAATAACTGAAGCATACACAGTTCTAAAGCACATTACTGAAAGACACTGCATCAACTGTTTTTTCTCTAAGTCATTCAGAATATGTGTTTCCATTCATAACTTCTCCATAGATGTAAACCCCCAAGTAACAATATTAAATACACCAGTCATTATAAAAATGGCCATACTGTTTAAAAAGATTTTAAGAGAATCAAAACTGAAACACATATACCCTTTTAAATTTGTGGAGGACTACAAAGTCAGAAAAAAAGTATTGACTCATTCAGAGTGAGACCTCTGTTCATGCCCTCCTCCTGAAGGTTTTTGCAACATCTTCACACATACTATCTGATTTGCTTTGTGTGTCCAGGCTAATTGAATTATTGGCTTTGATCTTTAAAGCAATTGAGAAATAGGAAATTCATAGAACTGTGTCATGTGTCCTATATGTTCTTGCTTTCTATATTGTCCTTTCAGCAGTACAATGTAGCAAGTCAGACTTCTTAGTTATGATTTCTATAATGTCACTGTTTATTCTTGCACGTTAACTCTATATGTACCATCAGTTCAATCTCACTGAAGTGATGCCATATAGTTAGTGTCTTCACTGGTACTAGCTGTTATCATGTTATTTTCTTCCCTTCAAAACCAGGATTATAGGAACAAGGTCTTAAGCTCAGGATCTGGTGTTCAGTTGAAGAAGACTAGACTTTCTAAGGCATATTACCAGACTGCAACTCCTCACTACAGAAATTGGCATCAAAACTGTCAGCATTTAGAATTTATTAAGGACATACAAGAGCAAAGAAGAACCCCAATGTATGTTAGGCTTAAAGAAAAGGATTAGACTTCAAAAGGGGAAAGATGAACAAAGGAACAATGGGTAGGCCCATCTAAGATTATGCTGCAAAGGAAGATTAGCTTTGAAGAAAACCAGCCTTGAGCACATACAATACAAAGCCAAACAACACTACTATTACTTAATTACTCACTGCACCTAGAAGCCTGTGTGGATTAGATTCCTTCCTGTGTATTGGAAGATTTCTCCACACAATTTGTGGATCATGCATACGTTTTCAAATTCTTTCTTTTCCTTTGCACAGCTGGTAGCTGTTCCCAGGGAAATTCAAAAGAACAAAAAGTCTTCAGTAAGTTTCCCTTGCTATTTAACCTCAGAGGAAAGGAAGTTAGTGCTGCTGATGGATTTATCCTCCAGCCAGTAGACTTAGCTTGCTAGAGGTTTGTTAAAAGAGTTTAGTCCTTAGGTCACTTATACATGCATTCTGACCTAACACAAATCTCTAGAAGCTGATACTGTGAAAAGTCCATGTTTATTGGTGATTGTTGTTTGTTTGATTAATTACATTAATTACATTATTGATTCTTAGTGACCAAAACAGATAGATTTTGTTCATGATGATCTGTTCCTAACCTAGTCCTTCAGCTTTTCCAATGTTGTACTCATTGCCATTGTAACTGAAACTGTCCCCCTTGCTGCTGGTCATCATCTTCTCTTTCCTTCCACCTTCCCTAGCCTTAGAGCCTTCTCCAGAGAGCTAAGTCATCACATAATGTGTCCAAAGTAGAATGCTTTGAGCCTGGTCATTTGAGAACTCTGCCCCCTCCCCACATCTATCTATATATTAGTGTTACATTAGGATGATTAAATGCTGTCCAAAAAAATTAACATTATTTCTAAAGCAAAGGTTGAAAGATTTAACAGATCATTTTTTTCCCAAGCAATGTCTTAAGCCCTACAAATTCTTTCGATCTCTTATATTTCTCTTCAAGAGAGAGAACTAGTAAAGATTATTAAACAATCCACTTCCAAGTGCTGTAATTTGAGAATGTTGGCAAAATTGTTTCAGTAGAGAGGGCAACAAAATACAAATGGGCATTTTAAGATAAGTGTTTGCTATGTAGTTACCTTGCACCATGGATAAAATGTTTTTTTGCCTTCTGTTTGCAAGTAGTATTGCCATATTGTCCCATCTCTTTCTCCCATCTCTAAAAGTTTGTTTTTCTTTTTTTTGTATTTTATTTTCTTGACTACGGCGGGAATGACAAAGAAAAGTTTTTGGGGATTATAGACTTATTTGGTCATTGACCAGAAAGCCAATAATAAATAAAACCAGATACATGACAAAACATTCAATACTTTTCACACAAGAATTCTGGCAGGTGGGGTCAAGGAGAAGAGCCTTTTCTACTGTGACCCTGATCTTGTGGAACACTCTGCCACTCAAAGTGAGAATTGCACCCAGCCTTTTGGCCTTCTGGAAGGGCATTAAAACTTGGTTTTGTCAGTGGGCTTTACTCACCACCAGAGATGGTTGATGGGTGTAAGAAGTCCTCACCATCGAGATGGTTGATGGGGTAAGAAGACCTGGTCCCCATCATGTCCATCTCCTTAATACTGGTTTTCTGCATAAAATTTTTATGTGCATAGTTTAGTTTTATATTAATTTCTGTTTATCATTTTGTGTTCTGTAAGCTGTCCAAAGCCCCCCTATTGGGGAGATGGGCAGCATATAAATAAAAAAATAAGATTGCCACTGCAGATGATAATTTTGTCCAATGATGATGACTTTCTCACGGCATAGCCATTTTGCTAAATAGCACCATTTTATAGTAAAATAGATGACTCTATTATTTCTGTCACCTTAATACAAGATACAATAGTTTGAATAATGGTTTTACATTGAAATAAGAAGCACAATCTAGAAAAACATACTCAATGGATTCCATCAGATCTGGTTCACATGGGCATTGTTTTGGAATCTGCCTTTCAGAATGACTGAAGTGAAAGCACTAAAAAAAGTCTTAGAAAAAGCTCATTCATAATACTTGAAGGAAAAGCCTTCATAACTGTTCTAAAGGCCAATAGATTGACGCCCATTGCATATTGGGAATGGCAGTGATAGTTTGTAAGGTTTGTGGCAGTTCATTGTAATGACTGCAGCGGTAGAGACTTTGGTGATGGCCAATCTCATCCCTCAAATCAATTAATGTGGCAGTCTCTGTGCTTGCTGTGCAGATGTTCTCAAGCTCAGTGGTCTTCATTTCAAGATAGGACTGAAAAATGCATTATTTCCTTTTCTGTAAAATGGCTGCCAAACAATCACTACGACCAAAACTGACCAATAGGTCCATTTTAATGCTAGTGTACCCTATACATTAATCAGAACAATCAAAGACAACATAGGGAAATGTTAATTTTTATTTCAATTCTGCAAAATCAGGATGGTTTGACTTTCACTGAACATATTAAATAGGACCTTGAAATACCATCCTGTTTTTCACTGACATCACAAATCTGTTTTTTATTTAGTTTAACAAGAGCAAATATATACCGTAAATGATAACAATGAAGTTAGCCATTAGTAGTTCACTGACAAACAAGGTGGTTGAAGAAGCTAAATAATTCAGAACAATCCTCCATCATATATTGATTGAGCATAACATTTCTTGCTAGCTAAAGGTAGGTGTATGGGGGAGAGAGTGATGATTTGCATTGGAAAAAATGTTCCTTGTCATTCATTTTTTCTCAGCATTAGCCAAAAGCTTTGTCTTCAGGCTTAAATTTAGCTTCATGCTCCTGCAGGTAAGTTGGCTGTAAATTTTAGCCTGAGGGTATACTTTTTTACTTTGTATTTAATGCTGTTTGAAGCTGCCTGAGTGAAACTTGTGAAATTCCCAACATTGCAGGAGAGGTTTGTGTTTTCCATTTAACCCCTGAGTTCTGACTTGGTGCTCACAAATTGTCTGATAGGTAAGCATTTCCAGCGCGGTAAAAAATACCGGGTGGGGAGGGAAGCCAAGGCACCAGATGAATTTGAGGGTCTACTTGTTTTCATACATAAATGCACAGTTCCATAAAGGAAAGCTCAGAGTACCAGCTATTCTCTCAGAACTGAGACCTGGAAGTTAATACATTTTTAGCATTGATCAAACAAACTTAATTTAAGATTGCTCCTTGTTCTATAACTACTTGGCATGCTCTACAGCTTCCTTTTTTTTTTTTTTTGCTATTGTAAGATTCACAGCCTATAGCTTTTGGCAGTCCCAACAGAGTTAGCTCTTTCCACTAACAAAATACAAAATGCAAAATTAATAAAAGGACTCTTTGAAACTGACAAATGTGCCTGAGGCAAACTATCTGCCCAGCAGCTGGTTAAATTTTAATCAGTTATCCCCCCTCCCCCCCCTTAGTCCTATATATCTTTTGTATAGAGCTTCCTAGTGCTGAGTGTGGCCAAAGTTTGTTTTAAAGATATATGTGTGTATTTCCTAATAAGTAAATCCCTCATTCTCTCTATCCTTCCTTATTTCCTTGTATTCTTTACTAAGGTGTTGCACAACTGAACAATAACTTTTGAATGATTCAGAACATAAAATACCTTCCCCCACACACACTCGTTTTTAGTTTAGGAAACATTACAAAAAACCCCTTGGTATTAATCTACAAAGTATCTCCAATCTAACAGAATTAACACAATATAAAAACATCCTTGAGTGTGACTTGGAAAATTTAAACTGCTCTAGAATACAGATATCCGAGTCCTTATTCATGCTAGATTAATGGATTGTATTACAGAAAAGACATTGCACTGGTTATTTGTCAGTATTTTGGAGGTCAGGGATAAGCTTTATTTTTAACTTGTAATGTGTTAAATGGTTTAAATATATCCTCATTGGATATATTGAAGGACTTTGTAGATCCTAGGCCTACTTGCCATAACTCTAGTAGACTATGTGTTTGGTAGAGTGTGGGTACTTTTTGTTATGATGTGAAACTTTCTAAATGCATAGGGTAGAATTAGATCCTCATTAAGTTTTTCTTCTGTTTACAAATGTTACATCATTCCTCTTACTAACCCAGGAATTCCGACAGTGGAAATTCACACATCTTAAAGTTGCCAAGGTTGAGAAACACTGGATGCCCCCACTCCTAAATTTATCTTCCACTTCCCCAAGATTGGTAAATAAAGTAAATATGTGTCACAGTGCACACAATGTGACTATGCGAGACAACCCAGAAGCAAATACAGCACACAGGTTTGTATTTATATAAAGTGGCTTTTATCCCTGAAAGCATATATACATATAAGTATTTTGATACAGGCCTTGAATACAGGAACAATCAGTAACCAACTACACCAGGGAAGCACACATGGAGAGAGAAATACACTCTCACAAGGTCTCTCATATATTATAGCCTCTTAAAGTGGTAGCAGTCAAATAACCCTGCTGAGTCATTGCTACCATTGCATCATCATTGTAACATTATACTATTACAGCATTACAACCTTACAGCAGTTGGTGAGCTGTTAAATTATCATTACCCTGACAATATGAATTGCCCCACACCCACAATTGGCATGTAAGCACAAATCATGCATAAAAACCAGAATCTAGGTCCTTTTAGCATCAATTGCACTAGCACTTAGGCTTATATACCCCTTTAAGCTACTTTACAGCCCTCTCTAAGCGGTTTACAGAGTCAGCATAGTGCTCCCAACAATCTGGCTCCTCATTTTACCCACCTTGGAAGGATGGAAGGCTGAGTCAACCTTGAGCTTGGTGAGATTTGAACTGCCAAATTGCAGGCAGCTGGCAGGCAGCAGAAGTAGCCTGAAATACTGCACTCTAACCACTGCACCACTATTACTCATCAAGTTAAAATCTTACAATTTACTTTGTATTCTAAATTATGGATTTTTCAGCTAGTTTGATGCAATAATATACTTTCCATTTTAAATAGTTGTTCAAAGTTTTAGATAGTTTTGATCTGAACTGATATTAAGGTGTTGTGTTTATTACCCTGACACCGACTTGGAAGAATGTAAGTTTCATAAATTCTTCAGATAAACAGGTAAATAAATCAGAACAATTTATAAGGGACATGTTCTTGTTGCAATTATTGCAAGCTGTACAATTAAATAAAATAATCTTAATCTGGAACTGTACTGAGCTAAACTAATGTCATCATACTTATTTGACTAGTCTCAGAATCTGTTTCTACATTTGGATTCTGATATTGTAAGTAAGTATAATGCACTGATGAGTGTTGTGTTTGTCTCCTATACCACAGATCTATATGAATTAAAGGAGTGTGTGAAACATTAGTTAAGGTCCTGAAAGAACCAAGTGAATGTTTATATTGACAGCTTAAATAACCTAAGGAAAATAACCTGCGCTTTATTGAAAGAATATCAAGGTTGATCAAACTTCTTTGAGATTTAAACAAATAATTCCAGGACTGATTTAAAAAAAACCCAGTCTGGATAAGAAAAGATACAATAGGAATTGAATCTAGTTCAAGACCTGTATCTGAAAATGAGTAAGACAGTTACACAGTTCATAATGTTATCAGGAAGAGATAAAAGAGATGCACATAATTTGATTACAATTTATTCTAAACCAAGTGTTTCCAGTGGAAATTGGTGGACCTTGTTAGTTATCAGATAGCAGGCGACTCTGACTGGTTTGATCACATTATGTTTCTTTCTCTATGCTACTTACTTGCAACCTACATGGGAAATAGTTTGCACATGAAGGGAAAACAATAGTCTCTCCACCTACTCATTTCAGATGTAGATCTGACATGGTTTGATCCAAACTCTAGGTGACATCTACCCCTAAAGTGATATTCAATGTCTTTTGCAAGACTCCAAAATTCTCTAAAGATTCATTCAGAGCGCAGGTGTCAAACTCATCACGTCACGTTGCCATCATGTCATGTTTTGCAACGTTTTCACCTTCACAGAGCTGGGGTGGATGTGGTCTGCGTGTGACGCATCCGGCCCAGGGGCCTCCAGTTTGACACCCCGATTTAGAGTGATCTTGGATTTGCCCATCATTCGAGGCAAAAGTAGCCTTGCAACCTTAGCATTTAAGATGTGTTATGCCAGCTACCATGCCATGCAGCAGTGACGATCAAGGCAAGTCAATTTTTGAAGATAAATTAATTATATCTTTATGTTGTTTTCTGTCATTATATCGCTGCACTCCATCTTTTCTACTGGTTTCCCTGGATATCATAGTGTACCATGCAGATATTTATTTATTTAATTACTTGAAAATGTGGTTCCAGCATGATCATTTGATTAGTCAAGACTTCTTGACCCTGAGAAGACATCAGTGAAACTCCTTGTGTTTTCTGCAAGTTATAAAGGTGTGCTGTCTTAATATGGCAATGCTCACTTAATGCAGTGACTTGCTTATCTAGAAGCCATGTTTTGATTATGAAGATTTATATATCTGTTAGGATCCAGCAGCTGCCAATTTAACTCAGAAGCTACCTAATACAACCAGTTCAGGAGGAAACAGGGTGCAGGTAATTGGTTTATTAGACTCACCTACCTTGTGTATGTTTACACTAGTGTTTTCAGAGCAGCAATGGACAAACATGTTTCAAGATGGGATGTTTCTGTATAATGGTGTGCCTGAGGCATTACAATAAGCTCAGAAAGCCTCAGGCAGGGCAGAGGTACACCGCTAGATAGAAGATTCTGCTTCGGGTAGAAACACTTTCATTCTATCTTTTGCCTGGAGTAATCACATATCTTTGTCTCAATTACCCCATATGACAATTCACAGGCAAAAAATCCCCCAACCTCTGCATCGCCAGAAATAATTTGAGATCACATCCGTTTATAGATTTCTTAATGTGGTATCTTTACGGTTATAGTTCCCTCTCATTTTCAGTAAAACTTTCTACATTATATATTATAAACTTCGATAATTTAATTTATGATAGCAAGGCACTGCAATAGGTAAAATTCACACACCAGATCTGAAAGTGTGCTAGCATATTAATCATATTTTAATTAATAATATAATTAATATATTAAATGTATTCTTAATTTCTAAGACCGCTGGGGAAAATAATGTTGTATACATTCCTGAAATTTCAGTGTACTGCTTCAACCCAGTAGATATCAAATATGTTCTGAGTCATGTGCATTGACCAGCTATTTGTACATGGGGCAAAAAAAGTATGGAAGAGTGACATAATTATGCACCACTTACCATCTGTTCTCAACCTCATTGCCCATCGTAGTTTCTAGGTAAACATGTGATGCTCTCAGTTAAGTTTCCATCTCTATCTCTTTGTGTTGCTTTTTTCTGTCTGACTACTATTAAATCACAAAATTATGACCTGATTATGTATCCTGTATTAGTTCTGAAATTGTGGTGTCATAGGCGTAACCTTGAAAGGTATTGATGATGTTCTGTATTGGTTTGTTTTCCCCTCCTTTATATGGTGTTAATAGCCAAATAGTCATCACTTCCGTCTTATAAAAAAAAATCACTAGGGGTGGTCTCTGAGCTTGCTTGTTTTCTTACAGACATTTCATTACCCAAACTAGGTAACACCATCAGTGCTACCATAGTAAGGAGTGTAGCTTGCTGTCACTTTATATTCTAGTGGCTTGCCTGTCAGTGTGGGTGGGGTAGTCTTAGAGATTCTTTGGTTGGGCTGTTTGCTGCTGGTTTCTTTGGTAGTTTCTTGATTGGGGTATTGTTTGCTCGATTGTTGGTCTGATGTTAACCTTGGAGTTAATCTATGCTGATCTGGATGCTGATTGCTGGTGGAGGGGTGTTTGGGTCTTTTTGTTCCTTTTTGGGCTGGGTGATAGTCTCTTTTGCATAGTCTATAGATGTTGTTAATGTCTGTGTGTCTATTGATGGCTGATTTGTCAAGAGTGCCAGGCTTCTAGAAATTCCCTGGCATTTTTGACTTGGCTTGGTCTAGAATGGTCACATTTTTTTCAATTGAAACTATGGTTAAATCTGTCTATGTGTTGTGAAATTAAAGAATTTGCATCGTGTCTTCTGGCTGCCAGTCGGTGTTCGTGGATGCGTTTTACTAATCTTCTGTCTGTTTGTCCTACATACTGGTCGTTGCAGTCCTTACATTGTATGTTGTAAATGACTCCTGTGGTGTTTTTGTTTTCTGTGGTTGTTGGGTCTTTTGGTCTGCTTAGGATGTTTTGAAGGGCTTCAGCTGGCTTGTGTGCTATGCTGATTCTATGTGGTTGTAGTACTCTGTTGGTGGTTTCTGAGATGTTCCTGATGTATAGCAGTGTAATTCCTTTTAGGGTTTGAAACCATCTCTATGTATTATTTTGTTTTAGGTAGAAAGGAACTGGTAATACCGTTCTGCCATAACAAAAAGATTGCTGAAAATCAAGACTTCCGTTTAATTGAGCTCAACTTCATACAATGTGTCAACTCTCAACAATAAGTTGGTCTATCTTCTTGCACAGCCTCAAAACACTGAAGTAGGCTAACTTGATCTGAGTAGCTGTTTCTTTGAGCCATAAATTGGCCTTTGAAGCAGAAAAAAATGTATAGTATCTGGGGGGAAAATGCTTTGACTGCTCCAATCTGATCTTCATTGAAGCTTTGATACTTGAGGTAAGTGCTCCTTCCAAAATCTTTTGTGATTGTCCTAAACATGTATTCAGTAATCACCATTTAAACCTGACCTAGGATGAGTAATAATGAAGAGTACTCAGTGGAATATTAGGCTTCTAGCTATCAAAATTTTGCCTACATGATGTATTATTGTAAGTTCTGCCCTGCCTGTCCACTTATTATCTTTATTTTTCTTTCCCAGATTCTGCTATGAATTTTTCCTCTATAGATCATGCTTTAATCTGACGTTATAGTAAATTTTATTGAATTTTAGGAAAGAGCCCAAACTTACTGGTCATTCAATGCTTTAAAAATAATACAAGGAACAACATAATAAAAAAATAATACCATAAGTAATAACAAACTATAATGATGTGGATCTTCTTCTACCTGCTTATTTACCAGAGGTTGTGTGGAATGCATATTAACTCTTATGTCAAAGGCTAAAAAAGTGGAAAGCCATATTTATGTATTTATTTATTTTAAAAAATTGTAAGTTGCCAAAGTTTTTAAGATTAGTAGCTTATAAATTTTCTGAACAAATTTATTATGCGGTACTTATTAGTTCCAATTCACAATCTTCTGTCACTGATTTCTTCTTGATCTTAACAAAAAATAATTCTAATCATAAGTAAATATATACAAACATGCATACATACAGTTGACCTGACATAATTTCTTGTTCTGGGTGAGATATGTAGGCTGTGTCATAAAGTCAAGAAGGGAAGAAATCACCTATCAGAGAGGGGAGAGAGAGGGATGAAATCCTTGAGTATTCCTTATCTTTGAATTTTCCAGTATCTCATTGCATATATACTCTATCTTCATATGCTCTGTGGCTTTTGAAGAGCATTAATCTTTCTGTCAAATTCATGGATGCTAGCTTCAAAGGAGTTAAATCATTTCAGGGGAAAAAAAGGTTTGAAACTACTTGAAAAGTATAATGATAGGCTTGAAAGCTATGTGAATTATCCTGTATTATAACCAGAGGTTGAATGGCTACAAACGAGACAACCCTAAGAAATCTAGAAGTTTTGTGATCAGATAATTATACTGAAGAGGGTCAGGTCAGTACATACACTTAACCTAATGGATGATTTCATCAGGCAGCATGGTGATCCTAACACACACATACAGATGAATACAATAAATGAGTGTCTTGATTAATCCAATGTACGAAAGATAAAATTATAGAGAAGATAAAATACAGAGGTGTGGCTGATAGAAGTGAATCCTACAAGCACTTCCATAAACCATCTATCAAAGCTTTACACTATAAACCCTACGATAAGAATTTCTGAGCAAGTTCCTGATATGTTTTTAAAAAATAGTTTTCCCATATTTTTTCTCTTATTTGAGAGACCCAGCTTAAGACAGAAACTGTAATAAAAGATATCAGCCTGTCATCAGACTCATTGCCAGGAAAAAAAAATGAAATTGAAGAAAAGAATCAAATTCCATAACTTTAGACTTGGGGAAAGATCTGAAGGCATAGGTGGTTTCCACTACAGTAGCAGTTTTAGATAGCCAAACATTATAAAAAGGCTATCGGCCTCCTGCACCATGGGGAGGGGGGGTATTTTCACCTTCCCAGAGGTCCAGAGGCTTTCCTGGAGCCTACAGGAGTGTGAATACAGCCTCCTCCCCGGGCTCCAGACAATGCTGGAAAAGACCCATTTCCTGCCTCCCCAAACTTCCAGGAATCCCATTTTTCTCCCTCCCTGAGCCTCTGCGCATGCCCTGCACTTACCTGCATCCACAGCGGGCCATGTGGATACTCCTGGGAGGGGTGGAGTGGAAGGGGCGGGGCAAAGTGGGCGGGGCCAGCCAGGAGTGGGATTTGGGGGTTCAGTGATCCCCACAGAATCTTTGCTAAGGGTCCGCCCAAACCCCCTTGAACCCCCAGCAGCCCACCCCTACCCATAATGCTTCACAGCACTCTCTGAGCAGTTTACAAAGTCAGCATATTGCCCTCAACAATCTGGGTCCTCATTTTACTGATCTCGGAAGGATGTAAGGCGGAATCAACCTTGAGCCCCATCAGGATTAAACTCCTGGCTGTGAGCAGAGTTAGCCTGAAGTACTGAATTCTAACTACTGTGTCACTAGGGGTCCTATATTCATCAGTGTGCCCAAGCTTCCATCAGAGGGATCAACAATTTAAAAGATCATAGGATAAATGACATGAATAGCTTGGATCAATATTTGGAGTTGGTTGGGGTTTTTTTTCTAACATCACAATTTTTCATAGTGTGGCTGCAAACAGCCAGCTCAAATCTTCTTGCTTGCTTTCTTGAATGAGAGATTATGGTGTTATACAATATTTGAACGGCATATCCTTAGATTCTAGTTTTATAAAATACTTGCAAAGTGAAAAAATATATAACAGAGATATAGCATAATATAATAGTCTTAGAGCCTCAGTGGCGCAGTGGTTAGAGTGCAGTACTGCAGGCCACTTCTGCTGACTGCTGGCTGCCTGCAATTTGGCAGTTTAAATCTCGCCAGGCTCAAGGTTGACTCAGCCTTCCATCTTTCTGAGGTCGGTAAAATGAGGGCCCAGATTGTTTGGAGCGATATGCTGACTCAGTAAACTGCTTAGAGAGGGATTTAAAAGCACTATGAAGCGCTATATAAGTTTAAGTGCTATTGCTATTAGGTGACTACTCAAAGGTTTTGAAACAGACCTGGAATTGTCTCCACTAGGAATGCCAAATTTAAATGAGACTTGTATGTTGCCAAATGTACAATTTAGAGTCCCTGTAATCTCAGTGTATATTACTTTTTATGTCCAAGCCTAAAACTATAACGTAATTTTCTGAAGCAAACATCAAAGAAATTCAGTTTCTTTAATTTAGATTTAATTTCTCTGTATAGTGCATTTGTCCTTATACAGTATTTGTCCCATTTGTCCCACCTTCCCTCTACTAAACTATGGTACAGGTAGAAATTTGTCAAGTTTGCAATGTATGCAAAAATAACTTTGTACAGGTTTACTTGGTTCTGCCTGATGCATACTAATATTATTCACAGTATATCTGGCAGTTCTTATCACTCTAATAAGTACAAGGAGCCTGCGAGACTATGATAAAAAAATCCCACCGTAGTTCAGACCTTCCAACTTCTCATGGAAAAAAAAAAGATATCGCGAGTAACTTACCGTAGTCCCACAGACCTCTTGCATGCGCAGCGGAGAACGGACCTGGAAAGCAGGTTAGTGAAGGGATGTCTCTGCCCTGCCTCTTCTGTGGCCACTTGCCACCACTCACACGCATCGCCCTGGCCTTCAGAGGCCTGCTGGAAGGCATCCGCAGTCTTTAACAGATAATCTATTATCAGCTGCAGAGGGCTTTCCAGAAACTTCAGCGTTCAGAATGGAGGCTTTTTGGTGAACGCTTCCCCAAGGGGTCAGTGGGCTGCAGCTGCAGCCAGACAGTTCCCCACCATGCCCATGCCCATCTCCCCAGGCTTATTTTTGGGGTAGGGACAAAATTAGGTCCACCCCAAAAAAGTAGGGCTGGGCTTATTATTGGGGTGGGTCGTGTTTTCTGAAAAACACAGTACATAGCAGTAGATTCAATACCTGAATCTTATTAGAAAATGTGGAGGAGCACATGCTGTAACTGATAACCTTCTATCATTGGCTTTTTATGCCAATATGTTAATGCACGTACATGTATATTCTCTATAATCGCTCTCACCCTTTGCCTGCAAAAATGGAGCTGGGGGGGGCTACATGCAGCCCCCTGAGCCCATTTTTGGCCGCAACAGCCTCCTGCAGCCCTCTGCTAGTGAAAATGGAGCTCAGGAGAGTCTGCAGCCCCCCCCCCCCGGCTCCATTTTTGCTGGCTAAGGCTGCAGGAGGCCATCACGGCCAAAAATGGAGCCTCAATGAGTGACTTTGAGCTGGCCATGCCCCTTGGCCACACCCTGTGGCCATGCCCAACCTGGCCACATGCCCCCCCATGCCCCATGCCCCCCCCGAGGTCAAACACAACCCTGATATGGCTCTCAATGAAATCAAGTTTGACACTCCTGATCTATCTAATCTCTATCTATCATCTATCTA
>JANHFL010002972.1:24887-42604 GCA_032468155.1 Oxyrhabdium leporinum | reverse complement strand
CTCAGCATGGACTGAGGGAAGGATGGCAGGTAGGAAAGTCCCCCCTCCCCATTTTCCTCTGCCAAAAAGCCTCCATTCTGAAACTTCAGCGTTCACAATGGAGGCTTTTTGGTGAACACTTCCCCAAGGGGCCAGTGGGCTGCAGCTGGACAGTTCCCCCCCTCACCCCCACACACACCCAGGCTTATTTTCAGGGTAGGGGCAAAATTAGGCCCACTCCCCAAAAAAGTAGGGTTGAGTTATTTTTGGGGTGGGTCATGTTTTCTGAGAAACACAGTACATGATGACATAGTACATTACTAAAAAAACTGAACTTCAAGCATTTTAACTTTCTACCTATAGATTATTAGCAGTTCACCAAACAATTTATCAAGTCATGCATGAGTAAAGTAATTAATTTAGGTAGCATGATTAATTGTTTTGGTGAAAGGAGTAAACAACCATCCTCTCAGAAATTGTAGCTATGATGTTGTCCAGTTGTAAAGTACAGGTAGTCCTCACTTACCAACTGCAGTTGGAAATGGCAACTAAGCAACATGGTTATAAAATGAAACATAGTGCCAACTTATGATGTCAATTCTGGCTGCAGTCATTAAGTGAATGCTCTGTGGTTAGTAAGCATGCTGTCATGTGATTGTGACTCGTGCCACATTTTAGACCACACATAGGATTGTCTCAGAGATATTGTGAGGAACTGGGAAGGTGGAATTCAGAAACTTGAAAATAATGGCCACAATGATGGGAGAAAAGCTCCACTCTTTTTTACACGTGTTGCAACACAAATTAAAAAGCAGCAGAACTCTGATCACATGGATGCTATCTGGACTTTTCTTGAGAAATTCCCCAACCCGCCCGATTGTCCCTGGGCTATCTAGCTCAGTATGGTTATTGTTTTACAAATTCTTTATTTGACCAAATGTGGCCAAGCATGTGTGTGTGTGTGTGTGTGTGTGTGTGTAATTTTAACCCTTTAATGGCAGTTAGAAAGATATAGCCCATTCTTTGTCATGTTATACTGATCAGATTAATATCTATGTGCAGCACCCTGGAGATTCATGAAAGAAGAAAAAAAAAACCTGTGATTATCATAGATCATGCTTATTTAATGAGATCTTGTTTGGTATCAACAAAACTCACTGTGTCTGTGATTATTATGGCTCATTTTGTTCAAATGTATATTGATGCGTAATTCGACAAAAGTTTTAGGTGGATTCCACATAAACATATTATCATTTATCCCTTGGATCCATACTTTTGCCACATGGCAGTGCCAAAAACCTTGAAGTGCTGGGTCACATTTATAATTTAATTAAGGTTTTGTTTCCCTTCGGTTATAAATTGCTGTTGTTTTAGATTGTGCATCCTTGTGCTGAATCATTATTCCTTACACTCTGTAGTAATCAGTAACCGTTGAGAAAGGCAACAATCAACTTTAAATTAGAATTACTATAAGAGTGACTTTACTAACTATTCGAGACAAAGTAGGTCAGCTTGAGCGTTCAGTATTTTTTAACTATAATCCTTATTACAGTAATCATATATTTTTAATTTGGTTTCAAAAAGTACAAATTAGACTGTTCAATATTTTATTTAGGCTGGTTTTTATACCCTACTGTATGCAAATAGCATAGACATAAATACCAATAGCAGATAAAATTAGTAATATAGTAATTTATATGCACAGAACATTAAAACGAAAATCAAAGAAAATGCCGAATGGCCTCAATCTTTACACTGTCGCAATTTTAACCAATCTTGTCTCAGTAGGCCATGTGACAAAGCCTAAGAGATAGATGTTCACATGTAGCAAAGTATTGGAGGTCTATATCTATAGCCAGAAACCATAGACATTTATTTTTATTAGCATATCTGAAGTATATATATCCCTTTAGTCACTGACTTTGTGCCTGCAGTGCAAAAAAGACAGTTATTTAAATAACAATCTAAAAGTATAATTATGGGAAATTTGCATACCTTTCATGCCTTTTCCTTTGTAAACTAAAGCTGAAACTCTGATGATCTGAATGACTTCAAACTGCCCAGCTTGGACTTATGTGTTTAAAGAGATGGAATAAATGCTCATTTGCCTACACAGAGTTCAGGATTCTGAATCCTGTTAAATCCACTGGTTCTTATACATTCTATGTATTGTTTATTGTCATCATCAACATCAACAACAACAACATTTCTTTTTATATTCTTTCTATCCTTAGGGCCCTAAACATTTTATCCAAGATCATTGCCAGTGAGGAAGACGTGTTTTCTTGAATTTGGACAGCATTCATCTGTAGCCATGTAATACAATATATGCTGCCTAAAATCATCTTCAACATACATGTATATGGTAAATCATTCCTTTCACACTCTTCATTTGTTCCTAAGACATAGGTTTTGCTCTTTCTCAGCATTTTCATCAGGTTCATATTTTTCAGATACATCTTTCCTCTGAACTTCAAAAACTAGGTCAATTATTCAGTATCTATTTGGAATCAAATCTCATCCATTTTGGAACATGATTCATATACGGGCAGATAAAGTGTATTAAAAAAAAAACAACAGCTTGCAATGATGGAACTCTCTCCAAGTCATTCAAAGCAGTACATTGTTACATAGATCAGTATAGAGTCACAGAAGCCTTGTTCTGTCAAAAGGAAACGGGATCATTCATGTGTGCCATGGGATTAAGGTCCCTTTTATTAAATGTTTTACGTATTGAGTCATAAATAGGAATGCCTCTCAAGCCATGCTCAGCTTGCTTGTCAAGTGCTTGAATACCAGTATTGCCTTCTCTCCTATGGTCATCGCTGAATATTGTTGTTTTTCTGAAAGTGCTTCCTGGCTTTGTACATTCTTAAGAGGTCTCTACAGTTGGTGGAAGAGTTTCAGAAATTTCCTAAACTGACTTGGTTTTCTTGGAACATAATCCAAGAAAACTTTTAATTGGTCTTTTATTCTCATTGTTCTGGGCCCCAATCTGATGCTGAATTTTTATTTTTTGTTCCTCTCTTCTTGTTTTGAGAAATTTACATTGTTGTTAGTTTGTTAATTTGGAAACCTTCATTGGAATGGTAATATGGGACGGCAAATTATTGTTACCTTCTGCATGCATGGACTTGTAATGTTCTTGGAGAGCTTCCAAAATGCATAGCTGTCCATTTATTCCAACTGGTCTTTTATTGATATCATACATAAAGTTTCTGAGCTAGGGAGTGAGTTTGTGACAGTGTTGCGGATTCAATTTTTATTTAACTTTGCCATTATTATTTTGAAAAAAAAAGACTTATAAATAAAATGACCCTTATCAGGGTTTCATGGAATGAACTACCCCCCGCACTTCGGAGGCTCCCGGATTTGAAGACCTTTCGCCGGGAGCTGAAGACCCTACTCTTCCGACAAGCCTTTCCTGACTGAGGGGTTTTTAAAGGGTTTTTTAAAGTTTTTTTAAAGTTTTTTAAAGTTTTTAGTGTTGTGAACCACCCCGAGTCTTCGGAATGGGGCGGTATATAAATGTAATTAAATAAATAATAATAATAATAATAATGACCTTGCCAACTTTCAAGTGTATGGACTTCAAGTGCCAGAATTCCCAGCAATGTGGGCTAAGGAATTCTGGGGAATGAAGGCCATACAACCAGAAGTTGTGGCAATAAAAGAAATGGCAATGTGTACTCTATCCAATATTTTCTTCTTCAACAGAATGTTAATTGATATGTGAAAGAATAAGGACAGAATTAATATTTACATGTGTTCCACATATTAAAAATGGAAAGGTTTATAAACTATATTTTGATCCTATGTATGTATAAAGAAACCAAATACATGCCATAAAAATATACACAAAGAGTATTATTTATAGTAAAGGAGACACTTCATGAAACGTAACTTTGTTTTTATTAGTTAGTTATTTGTAAACCTCCATTATACTATGAGCTCCTTCCTTTGGGATTCCTTGTTTTTCTCTTCATTCCAAATCTTTTCAAGCATCTCTCGTTATTTTTGTTTTCTGAAGTTGGGCAATAATGTTTCTGTGATTAATTAAGCAAGACATGAAATAATCAGATAATAAAGTCCTTTGGATTTTTCAATGCATGAGGTGTAACCAGGACCCTTTATCCCTAGAGGTCTGATTATCTCCAAGAAAGCTACACCTCCTTATACTTGCAGTATGGTTATTATGGAATATCTTTACACTTTATAAAGTAAATTACTTTAATCACTGAAAATTGCCAGTGTTGTAAGGTTTCAGCTGTGAGGTTTATAGAGCTTAATCTGCCCATTTCAAGTCTGAAATAACCAATAATTGTTCTAATAAAAGCAGGAATAAATCATTATTTAAATAATGCAATCTTTCCTTCAGAGTGGCAGAAACACCCTATGAACAGTTGGAAATGGACACTGAGAAACACCTTCACTAGGCAGAAGTCTAAAATCTGCTTATGCAAATCAGCCCAGTGTTTTCTAGTGCAGAATTGTTCTACTGAGTTTCATTTACATGTCAATAGCCTTGTATTATGAATTAGTCAAATAAATGAATCCAGATTAAGCAAAAGTAAATTAGAATAAGAAACATGTACTCCCATCAGTTTGTGCTCCTCCACTTCTTTTCTATTTTCATCAGTATCTATAATATCTAAGTTACTCTCAAATGATTTAAAAAAAATATGTTTACCTGTGATAGATGATTTACAAATGCATGTGTGACTTATTCTTTTTATATCAAGCATGGGAATGTTTCTTACAGCTAAGTTTTATAACGTCCCTGACATCTATTTATTACGTGTTCACAGAAAAAATAATTTTTAAATAACAAATTAGCCCAGAAATAACATATTTTTCAAAGCTAAACTAATCTCTAAAAGAATTGGGGGGAAAACTGAATTAACTGAATCAAATGTCTTCTTTGTGCTTTATTGTTCCTGATATTTATGTTCTCTGTACATGTTCGATAACATTTGTACTTTTATGCATCTGGAAAGCTTTGAGCAAAAGATTTCCTCCAAAGTATGCCCAAATCAATTACATCTTGTATTTTCTCAGAGCCTTATATTTCCTTAAATAGTTATTTCTATAGCAGATCTTTTTACGTTATCTGTTTTGAGTTACAGATAAGGTAAAAAGATCTCCTATAGGAATAACTATATAAGGAAATATAAGGCTCTGAGCAAATAGAAGATGTAATTGATTTTTATTTCCTTTTCCATTAAATATTTTACTGCTGAAAAGTGACCTTTTACATTTTCTCTCTTCCTTTAAAAAAAAAAAGTTTTATTTTATTTATATCTTGTGAGATTGATCAATCTTCAAAGGCAAGAAATACTACAGGTAGTCCTTGATTAATGAACTCAATTGAGCCCAAAATTTCAGTTGCAAAATGAAATATTTGTTAAGTAAATTTTGCACGATTTTATGACCTTTCTTGCCACAGTTGTTAAGTGAAACACTGCAGTCTTTAAGCTGGTAATGTGATTGTCAAGTGAATTTGACTTCCCCGTTGACTTTGCTTGTTGCAAATGGTGATCACATGACCTCAGGACACTGCAACTTATATTTCCATCAGAAATATAAGTCAGCTACCAAGCGTCTGAATTTTGATCACATGACCATGGAGATGCTGCAATGGTCATAAGTCTGAAAAATGGTCATAAATCACTTTTTTCGGTGCCGTTGTAACTTTAAATAGTCACTAAATGTAGTCACATGCCTAGGGGCCAGGATGTGGCACTACATAATTTATTTCATTTTTATCGTATCTTCTCCCTTCTTCCTCTTCTTTGTATTCCCTCATAAAGGTCACAGGCTGAGGTGGCCCTATCACTCTCGTATACCTCAGCTAGGAAGGAGGTTGCAAATAAAAGCATCCCTTTGGAAGTTTGGTCTTTAGCAGCAGTAGCCATCATAGGGCTACATCAAGGCAGAAGCAGAATACATACAAGTGTATATGGAGTATATAGATCCAGAAAGCTTATGGGAGAGGGGGTAACATATACCTTTTGCCTCACTGGGTTGGTATTGTTCCTATTGTTATATTTTATATTACATCCAATTGATTACATTGGCACTTAATGCATAAAGGTGGAATATAATCTTAAATAATGAGAATACAATCTACCTTCTTCTGCTACGCATAGTGAGCTAGAAAGACCATCATTCAGAAATTCTGCCTCTGAATTTTTAGACTATAGGAAGCGCTACATAACAAGTCAAAGAGTAGTTCCACCTAATGCAGGATGAACTACTTTAACTAGTTGTTGCTTTTTGAAATTTCTCATCAGGGCTTTTCTTGGTCCTGTTCAGAGATCCACTCCTACTCATGGACTGACTGACCCAAGATCATTTGTGCAGAAAGCATTTGCTCTCTTGTTGAAAGACAAGACTTCCATTAATAATAGAGTCCACCCAAAACGGAGTTTCTTTGCTGGCTGTCATTGTTGTAGAGCTTTGAAACCTTCAGAACGGCTACTCTGACTGTGATTATTCTATGTTTTGGGGGAGGGAGTTGCCTGAAGACAAGCAGACAAATAAATACACCTGGATCAGAAGCCACATGCATAAAGGACTTGAGCAAGATTCTCCAGCCCTGGAGAAGAATAGCTTTTCAAAAGCCCAGCTATTTACTCTGTGTACCATTTGATATAAAATGGGAAGTCCATTTATGGGTGGAAAAAATATACCTTCAAGAGAAGTGAAAAGCCAAATCAACTCAAGAGCAGATATATGGTTCTGAATCTTGTCAATCATATTTTTAAAAGAAATATTTAAATACTTTTTCATCTTGTGTGAAAAAGGAACTAGAAACATGTTTTAGAAATGGTATACTATTAACAGTGCTCAGGTAAATTTGACTTACCTTGGTTTATTTATTAACCCTAAACGATATGAACTTTCAACAACCTGAAATGTCAACCTGATCAGGGAGGAATGATGTCCCAGAAAAAAAAGACATTCTGTGCTACTGCTGTAGCTTTCCACCAAAGCTTAAAAGCTTCCTACAGTAATTTGTTTACTAAGATGTCTAATCAGAAGACTTAATCAAAAGAGTTTTAGTCTGAGAATGATGACCAGTAGCCTAAGCTTCAATGATACCCTGTAGATCAGCAACAGCATCTGTTTCTGGAAGGATTCCAAGCACCGGAATATTGAATTTGATTACGAGGCAAAGGGTAATGATGATCAGGGGCATTTTGTAGAAAGGTAAACACAGTTTAAAAAAGCACATGATAAAAGTATTCTGTAGCATCATTGCAAAACCAAATGAAAGTTTAAATGAATTGTTAAAGGGTTGGACCAGGGCATTTCTATTGATGTTATTTGGCACCCAATAGAAACAAGTAGAAATCACTAGCAACTTGGGTTCAGTAGCAGAAAAGGAGTGATATCTTTTTGGTACATAGCAAACAAATATAAATCCTTTATATTCTTCAGGAAGGCCAAGTGCCGAGGTGCACTAATGAGACATGCTTACATCCTGCTATGAAAACCTCTGATGTTAGAGCTTGCAGGAAGTGTAATGCTTTCTAGGAGAAGAAACTTCTGCAGCTTTTCCTGCCTCCTGATCATTTAAAGCAGCGGCCCCCAACCTGTTGGGCACCAGGGACTGGTTCCGTGGAGAGAGGTTTTTCCATGGACCGGAGGAGGTGTGGTTTAACGTGCTACCTGCCTCCCGCAGATGGGGCTTTACTTGTTTGGGTGGACTGGTTGCTAGCATGCCGCAGACCAGTGCCAGCCCATGGACCAGGGGTTGGGGACCCCTGATTTAAAGATATTGTACTGCCTTCTACATATGTGCTCAAGTAAATAATATAGAGTTTATAAGTAAGTACCCCCGCTTTAACCTATTCTTTCATTTCAAATGTCAGCAAAAGTTTATCCATTTTAGCAAGTGTATGTTCATGGTCGGTGAACTCTGCATTTCAAATTCCCTCTTACTTTGCTCCAACCTAAGCTTTTTATATATTTTAATTCTTTCTGATATTATAGTTTATTCAATTCTATTATGATTTATTGTTCTCAAACCACGGGAGCACAAATCAGGAATGTTGGCAGAATGGAGAGGACAGGAAAGATACATGAAAAAGTCACAATCCCTACCAAACCAAATCATACTATAGTTGATCAATTTCTGATAGCCGAAAAAGGGAAAATCATTGCCATGTACATTCTTCTGCCATTAATTTAATTTTATATTTCTCTTGGTAATTCTTCAGTAATTCTTGGTACATTGGCCATTTATCTTTGCCTGCTGTTTCTCTTCTATAAAATGTTTCTTGTGTTCAGATCCATAGAGGTGTTTTCAGTCACAGCCTAGATTTATAGCTAAAATGAATCAATCTTACCCATTAAATAAAACTATCTCCAAGGTTCATATGTTCCAGAAAATCCAGTTCAAATTATCAAAGGCCTTCTCAGCACCTAAGAAGGTCAATACAGCTTATTTTTCATTATGTTGCTCCAAGAATATTTAACACATTTTTAACAATATCTCAAAATTTTCTTTCAGGTAAAAACCCACATTGATCTTCATGAATAAAATCCTATAAAATTACGGTATTATTTATCATTTTCAACATTTTACTTAAAATCAAAGCAAAGATTGGCAAAACAGGATAAAATTACAGTTGGGAGTCCCACTTGGAAAATGCAACCATTTATCCCAATGTATCATTCAGCTAATAGATTGAATTCATTAACTTCATAAGTCATGCTCTTTAGTACTTAGACTAAAGTTTAAGAGGTAAGGGTCTCAGGAAATGAATTGCATGGCCCTCCAGCAATATGTTACAAGACATAGGAAGTTCTCTTTAACTCACATCCTAATGATATGTGTGTTTCATATCCATTCTGTGGCCTTTGTTTTGTAATGAGGAAGATGGTTGAAAACAATTCAGGATATAGCCCAAACAGTGAATGATACAACTTTTTAAGTGTAAAGTGATAACTTTCCATTTCAAAGTCATTTCATTAGGATTGCATACTGTTTTTAACACATGATTAGGACTGATAAACTATCGCTCCATTTTGCAGCCCCGATTCAAAGAGGGAAAGATCCAAAGTGCAATTTTACTTTCACAAAGTAATATTTTTACTATCAAAGCTCGTAGAAATGGAAAGACCGTGGAACTAGAATTTTTCCCATCTCTGTGTTATAAATCTTACTACCAATACATTATGTATATCATTATTTAAATAGTATATCCAAATGTATTTTTGTAGCTGATCTTAATTTTGCATATGCTTTTAAAGTAGCATTCATTAAAAAATAATCTATGTGAATAGATGGCTGAACCATCTATCATTGCATCAGACACATTTCCAAAAACTTTTGTGACAATGTCCTCACATCACTTAACTTCAATGAGGCCATTATTGTTTTATTCTCCACTGGAAACTACTCTTAACTATCAAAAAGAATAAAATCTTTAAAATGGGACAGGCTGCAATATATCTCCTATTGCCATTTAAAATGTAGTTAGTTAGTTAGGCAGGCAGGCAGGCAGGCAGATAATGTATAGGCCACCTATCTCATACACTTGATTCTGCATGGTTCACAATTAAAACTGAATAAAAATAATTAAAAACAACAAAAATAACACCAAAATAGCAGCTAAGAAGACTCACAATCACTCAAACAAGCTATGATATGGGTTCACTTATGCCATCAGGGCCCAGGCCTGATGGCAAAGCCACATTTTTAGTTTTTTGCAAAACCCCAGCAGAGTCTGGAACATAAGAACCTTGGAGATAGTTTTATTTAATGGGTAAGATTGATTCATATTAGCTATAAATCTAGCCTGTGCCTGAAAAGACCTCTATGGATCTGAACATAAGAAACATTTTATAGAAGAGAAACAACAGGCAAAGATAAATGGCTAATGTTCCAAGAATTACTGGAGAATTACCAAGAGAAATATAAAATTAAATAAAGAAAATAATTAATGGCAGAAGAATGTACATGGCAATGATTTTTCCATTTTCGGTTATCAGAAATTGATCAACTATAGTATGATTTGGTTTGGTAGGGATTGTGACTTTTTCATGTATCTTTCCTGTCCTCTCCATTCTGCCAACATTCCTGATTTGTGTTCCTGTGGTTTGAGAACAATAAATCATAATAGAATTGAATAAACTGTAATATTTATAACTGAAGACAAATTTGATTGCAGCCAAAGGGCACTATTAATACTCTGAAGAATAGAGTAAGGTTTCAGCCTTTGAATGCTGGGACAGAGAATAAACCTCATTAGCAGGCATTTCATTTGCAAATCAGCGAGGATTTCTTTTTAAAGTTTTAACTGAAGATAAACTCCCAGAACAAAGAAAGAATAAGTACTTTTTTTCTAATGAAAAGGCTCTTTTCCTTTTATTTTCTTTAAGTTTTGCATTATCACATTTATATGGCACTATGGGAATCCTGACCTCATTAAATATAAAAAATAAGGATGATAGGAAAAATATATTTTTAATAATGTTGGATATAACTGTGGACTTTTCTTTTCACCTGAATAAAGAGTACTAGTGCAAATACTTCTGACCCAGAATTTCTTTCAGAAGCCCATACCACCATATCATCTATAGCCTAATTTTAAATGGAAAGGTTCACAAAGGGACATGTCATTTTTCTTTCTTCTCTACTGCAGATTGAGATCCTATAAGTATAGTGTATGTGAAAATGCTCGCTACAAGTATCCCAGTTCTTTCTTAATCATGCACTTAAGCTAAATAATACATTGAATGTGTCATAACCAGGAGGACAGTCATGATAAAAAGTGATTTAACCCCTTTTTATTCTACAAAATAATACTTTCTTTTCTTTACCTTGGGACTAGTTGTCATTTATAATTTCTGACCCAGGAAGACATAATGGATTTACAATGAAACCCTGATGCTTTTTCCAAGTAACATGGAGATAGCAGAAAATAAGCACCCATTACATTAGTAGACACCTCCCCCTCTCCAAAAAAATAAATAAATCACAGAATCTCCCGGAACTCCAGAGCTTTATTGTGACGTTCAAAAATAAATGTATGTTTGTGGATTCTTAAAATATATATATATATCTCAGTACAGTGTTTGGGGTAAAAAGAATTGTGAACTTCTTCTGGCCATTCTGCCCTGTGACACCAAGAGATAATGTGGTTTCTTGCTGCCTCCTCCCAGACAAATGATGCGGGGGAGCGGGGAGGGACAGAAGAGAGAGAAATTGTCCACCTTCAAGCAGGAGGGATTGAAATACCCAGCCATGAAGTTCTCCAAGCAGAATTGCTCTACTGTTTCTTCACCCACCAAAAAATAAATAGCTTTACTGAGCACAATATTTTGCAAATATTTGCTTTGCACATCTTCTGGATTTTCAGTAGTCCAAATTCCTAGTTAGTACAGTCAATGGTTTGCCTATTGAAATAGAGAATTGTCTTTATAATTGTGAAACCAATAGTTTGTGTACCCACTAAGCATGGAGGGTAGAGCCTTCTACTAGGACCCAGTCGCTAAAGAAATTATTTCTAAGAAAATAATTTTAGTAATGGTCCTTCTCCTTAGTTTCAGTATTACATGCAAATAGTTCTTTAACCATGTTTGGATTGTTATTTAGAGCCTTGCCATGTCCAAAATCTCTTGTTTAATATAGCAATAGGAATAGCAATAGCACTTAGCCTTATATACCACTTCATAGTGCTTTACATCCCTCTCTGAGCTGTTTACATGGTCAGCATATTGCCCCCAACAATATGGGTCCTCATTTTACTGACCTCAGAAAGCTGGAAGGCTGAGTCAACCTTGAGCCCATCTTGAACCTTGAACTCCTGACAGTCGGCAGACTTAGCGTGCAAAGCTACATTCTAACCATTGAGCCACCACAGCTCTTCATATGCAATATGATTTCTTTTTTTTTAAAGGGAGGATTAAGGGTTAAAGATATCTAATAATATAAGTAGTCTTATCTCATTCAGGGAGAAAACTCAATTGAATTTTCCTCCAAAGAAATATGCAACAGATTGAATATATAAGGCATCAATAAGTGTTCCACTTACTGCAGTCTGAAATAGTACACCTGAGAGAAAAGTTTTTCTTAATTCTTTTACTGCTTCGGGGAAATAAAGTCCAAAATACCCATTACATTCATATGCGCAGATGGTAGCCCAATAGTTTTGTTTCTCCTTTTGAAGATTCTTTGGACAGGGGATGGAGGGAGGACACTGAACAGGAGTAGGAAAATAGCCAAGAGGAAAAAGCGACAAATTTATCATCTTTTCTTCTGGCGATGATGCTGCTATTTAAGAAAATGCTTGCTGTTTATCCTCTGCTGCACTTTATTGTACACCATTGGGTTACTCAAGGTTCTTCCCAGAAGGAGGAATGTCAGCAAGATGAAAATCTATCAGAATGAAAAAGCCCCCTTGGTTTTGTTTTTAATTGCTGGTTAAGTATTGCATCAGGGTAGGCAACCTGGTGCCCTCCAGATGTTTTGAACAAAGCTCCCATAATCTCTGGAGATTAGCCATTTGGGCAGGGGCTTGTAGTCTCCAAGCATCTGGAGGGCATTAGTTGTCTATTACTTTAAAAAAAACAACACCTTTTATATATATATACTACAAAAAAACCCGAAGAAAGAATTCTTCCTTTGCTCTGTCCATTACTGAGATTCATTAAGTATGACACATAGGAAACCCAAAAGGTAAACCAGAAATGCTGAACAATGTATTTAATATATTGAGTTAGATTATTTTAAATATATTAGTACATTAAGAGGCTTTCTTCAGTGAGTAGTCCATGGTGCTGTTAATAAGAAATTGTTGGTTTCTGATTAAACCTGCCCTTAGATACACTGAGGAAAAGATATCACTTACTGAGAGCCAGATATTATTATTGTTTAATTGATTGCAAGATTGTCTCAAAAGATAAAGAACTACACAGGATACGGTGTTTATGCATGCACACACACAGGCTGAATGAGGATCAATAGGGATTCACACCCAGGCCTCTGTAATTTCTGTTGCCTTACTTTTTCTGAGTGTTACTCCTGCTAATGGTAGAAGAACCCAAGATCATATCAAAGCTTCACTATTTTTAATCTCTAAGAGTCGTCAATAGTTTTTTCCTGATTTTTCTCTTGCAATATGCTTCTCCGCTTCTAGTTTTAATCTTCGTCTTTGCATTTCCCAACCTGTGTTTCTTTTTCCTTAATTAATAAGGAGAACCTTATCTATAGATCCTCATTCCTTTTAAGTAACTTTTAGATAGCTACCCTAACTTTAATCTCAATAACTCCTGATATAGGCTGTAGTTCTTTCTCTCAGCTAGGTATTGCTTTATTAGGCTTCTTACTTGGTCCTGGAACTGTGCTTATATCTACATTAGCTTTGGAGTTGGGCTTCCAGTAATCCCCCTTCAGATTTCCATATGGATTTGGCCCATACTCTACAGGATCATTTAGACAAGCTGTGCTCAGCTTTCTCTGACATGGAAGTAATAGATTTTAAACTAATCTTTTGAATAGGCCAGTTATCTTTGAAGCTGTATTCAGAACATCAAATGTGGTAAATGCCAGAGCAGCTATGTGTAGATTGATTTGAGACTTAAGCATGCTTTTTATAGCCCAACAGCCTAAAGGAATGAAGGAAATAAAAATTGTTGCTGACAAGTAACAGAAACACAGCAAACGGCAACATCCCACAATCATGTAAGCAGCGAGACTGAACAGAAAACTCCCATGCTTTCTACAGAAAATGTTGTACACGTGTCACTTTTCAAAAACATCATCTCCAGGAATCCACGTCTGGCTTCACTCATAACAATTCATGAATTTATAAGAATTAACACTATAGGAACCAGGGAATGCAGCAATTAAGATGATAAATTAGAAATTAGAGGTCTAGCTTCAAGCTCATACCTGACCACAGAATATGCTGACGAAGTTTGGATCACTCTCTCTTTGACCATCCTTACCCAAAAGGTTGTGGGTAATAGGTTCATGGGAAATCTCTATATAAGTTCCACTGCAAAGGAAACTTGCAAAGGAAAGTTTTTTATACAAACACGGCAGATAAATCCAGATAAACAAGCAATCCCCCCCCCCCCAAATAAGCAAACCTTGGGCTAATATATCTATCTATTGTTGATTTCAATGATGTGGCAAGCTAGAAATGGAAAAGGGATGAGACAGTTAACAAAACATAAATTAAGCCCAGGAAAGAAAGAAGGCATAACAAAAAAAATCCAAAAACCTTAAAGTGACTTCTTCATTTTCTTGGGTTCATGTACTCCTCATTTAGCATCCACAATTGGGAGCAGAAACTTGGACTTTAAATGAAGCAGTGCAATGAAGAATTATTTGATTACAACTATGCTTATGATTTTGATTTACTTAGTTACTTATTCCTATAACTGCCCACTGTAAGCAATGCTTCTGGTAGTGTACATCATCAAAACATTTTTTTTTTAAAAGCAGAATAAATATATATGGTCACCAAGTAAAACTGTTGCCATGGATGTTAATATAGTCAGGAAATGAGCCTACACTAACCTATATTCTAAAATTGCACTTGTTAATTAGTGTATCTGCAGGTGAATCTGCAGTTCATTTTTAATGGCATGTCAGTGAGGTCCTCGTGACCCAGGTATGAGGACATAGCCAGGCATTCATTACCAAACGCCAGCAGGGGCAGGGGCATCCTGATGTCTGTTGGGACCATGTTACAGAGAGCAGGACCTACAGCAGAGAAGGCATGTTTCCTAGCCCTTGTCAGCTGATATTCCTTGGCTGATGGGACCCATAACAGGCCCAACTTGCCAGACATAATGGGATGGGCCAAAACAGCTGGGAAAAGATTGTCCCTCAGGTAACCCAGTCCCAAGTCATGGAGACTTTTAAAGGTTACAACCAGCGCCTTCAGTTGCACCCAGAAACACACTGGCAACCTATGCAGAGGTGGGCTGCACTTACGTCAATAAGCGGTCCGCTGGTCATGAGCCCGCAACGCCGCTTTGGGGCTGAAACGCAGCTTCAAACAGGCAGCTAATCGACTCAAGCAGCTCTGGTGAGTACAGCAGGGGCGGCGCGGAACTCACCTGGGCAGCGTGGGTGGGGGAAAAGTTAGATATTTATGGAAAAGATACCAGTAGCACAATGGCGGGTGGGCAGGCTCAGCCAGTGATCACAGCTAGAGGTTCGCCCAAACCTCTCCAACCATGCAGCAGCCCACCACTGAACCTATACAGTAATAGCGTTACATGTATCAAATATCCCACATCATTTACTATCTGTGCAACTACATTTTGCACTAGTTGAAGCTTCCGAGTACTTTTCAAGGGCAGCCTCATGATGAGAGCATTGCAATAATGCAAAGGAGAGGTAACAAGAGCATAACTGACATGCCATTAAAAATGCACTATAGATTCACCTGGACATATAACAATTAACAAGTGTGTGTAATTTTAGAACGTAGATTAGTAAGGTCAAATCTCAGATAGAAAGAAAAGGAAACTTTGAATGTAATCCAGTTCTTACATAATAGAGAGTGAAAATGCAATTGTATAGATGTTGTACACAGAAGCTCACAGCTTGACCTGCATCTGACAGCTATTTTCCAGAATCATCTAATTCTGCTTTCCCATCTTAAGAAATATTAAGGGGAGAGAGAGACAGACAGCGAGAGAGACAGAGAGAGAGAGAGACAGAGAGACACAGAGAGAGAGAGATTGCAAAAGCCATCTGTTTTTGTTAATGTGGACTTAAGTTTTAATTTTGCTGCTAACAGCAGAGTTATGTCAAAAGTATTTAAAGAAAAGCTGTGACTTGCTAAATCCTGCCCCTTGTTAATTAAAAACAGAGTTCTGAAGCTTCACTTCCTCAGTGCATTTTTCTCATCTATTGCCACTACACAAGCAATAAGCATAAGCATTGCAGTTGTGTGATATTGAAACGATCTTTCATCTACAAAGGGTAGAATACTACTTTGGGCATTTTTATTTTCGGAAAAAGCCAAAAACATTGAACAGATATTTTAAAGTAACAGGAGGTTACAAAATTATCTGTTTATTCATAAACGATAGAGAAGCATACATGGAGGCAGATGTGTTATGAAGCTTTTCTTCTATTTCCTTCCATGTCACACTGGAAGCAGTTTAGCATCATTATAAGCTGTCCCAGTTTGAAAATAATATTTTCCTGCTTCTTCTGGAACAATTGTTTGCCGTGGTTATGAGCTGGCATGATCTTTTTATTTTATTTTTATTTATTTATTAAATTTATATACTGCCCACATCACTGTCAGGTGATTCTGGGCAGTTTACAACATCATAAAAGTAAAAAACACAAAACATTAAAATATTATGCATTAAAATTAATAGAAATTAGATAAATTAGGATCCAAACTACAACTGAGGGGGTGGATCTTCTTCCTAGTTCACTAACCACCTCCATTGATGAGTTTCCCATCTTGGTGAGGAGTTAGGACTTGTCCAACACTTATAGAGTCTTTTAGGATGTTGGAGTGATGCCTCCTAGTCCCTGGTCACTGCCTTTCTGGAATGGATGAAAATGATGGACGGTAAAACAAGTCACTATTTGGCTTTCAGTCGAAACAGCAGGTCTACTTGCCTGTATATTAAGATTGTTGTTTTCCAAGGGTAATGCTCCCAATTTCCTTGCATCAGGGATTGAAGAGCAGCTGGAGTAGGACCTCCATTTTGATGGCACCAAAACTCTTGGAACTACATCCTCGGCAAAAATAAATAAATAAAAAATAAAAAATCAATCTCTTTGCTCTTCAGTGTTCCAACTCCCGGAGAAAACTTTCCTCTTGAAGGAGTGTTGAAGTCCTGAGAGGATAAGAATTCCATGAACTGTTTGGTAAGATTTTTCTCTGACTGCTTTAATGGTGCTTATTTGATTGGATATTTTTAGCCCTTAACTAAGTTCCATTTTAATATTTCTATATTAGCTAACTAGAAAGGCCTTGATAATGGCCCCTTCTCTACAGAATACTTACCCTGGTGAGTCATCTCTATTAGCAGCACAGTTGCTTCAGCACCAAATTAAGAATATTAGATTATTATTTTCCCCAGTCTTTTAGAATAATTTATTTTGATGGTAAATTGTGTTTTATTATCTGCTGAAAATATTGTAAGCATAGTTGCAAAGATCTCTTATATTTTATACCTGGCTTAATAATGTGACTTTTCCAATTTTGTTCAGTATTGTTTTTTAAGCTTCTGTCACCTGCACATTCTCTGTAGTGCTATGTTTGTGATGCTTGTGCTTTAGTCTGCTGTTGCATGTTAAAAAGTATGTTCTACATTAATATACAGATATACAGATATACATAATATACAGATATAAATACACTATATTCAAATAGGATAGAAGTTTTATTAGTTTTAAATAAGCATGCATTACTTACGAGAGAAGCATTTTTAATAATTAGAATTCGCTATCAAGAAAAAGCTTAGCAATGCGTTCAAATTGGATTACTATTCTGTTCCTCTCAAACAAATCCAATTTGTAGGCTGGCTTTAAGCAAACAATTAAGATTCTTTTAGATATCCCAATTTTCTTCCACTACCGTATTTTTTGGACTATAAGACGCTCCGAACTATAAGACGCACCTAGCTTTTTGGGAGGAAAACAAGGGGGAAAAATCTGCCTCTGCCTCTGCCTCCCAGCAATTTGCCTCCTTGCAGCAAACAGCCAACAGCCTGGTCAGCTTCAGCACAGCCTGATT
>JANHFL010002971.1:103231-137891 GCA_032468155.1 Oxyrhabdium leporinum | reverse complement strand
AAGAGCGGGAGGAGGGGGGCGCGGGGAGTAAGGAGGGAGGGAGGGAGAGAGAGAGAGAGAGAGAGAGAAGCAGCGGAGGGGAAGTAGCGAGGCCAGATGAAAAGCGCAATGCTGGGCCACGCCTAGGCAGGCCTCGGGGTTCTGGCCGGAATTAGATTATGGCCCTCCGTAGCAGGAAGGAAGCCGAGGTGCGGGCTGTGGTGTCTTCGAAAATCGATTCAGGAACCGATCGATCCTGATCAAATATTTATTCCCCTTTGAACAGCGTCGACTCCGCAACAACACCGCGTAAGGTGCTTCCTGATGCAACGCGGTCGCTCTGGGACTCCCTTTTGTTCTGGGGCTTAGGTTAAATTGTACTTCAGACGTACATTTTGTTCAAGGGCACGAGGCTATTCGTGCCAACGACTCCTGCTAATTTCCCCGAATACAGAGACTAATGATCCTCTTGTGCTGTAAAGCAGTGGTTTCCAATTCTTTATACCTGGGTTAGCTTGCCTTCAGAACTCCTGGGTGCTTCATCACTGGAGGTTTTTAAGAAGAGGTTGGACAGCCACTTGTCTCAAATTGTATTGGGTCTCCTGCTTGAGCAGGGGCTTGGACTGAAGGCCTCCAAGGTCCCTTCCAACTTTATTCTGATTGATTGATTGATTGATTGAATTAAAACAGGCATTTCTGGCTTAGGCCTGATGTGCGGCCACAAATAATTTTCTTTTCAATATAAAACTTGCACCCATTTCTCGTTTAATTTTAAAGCTACTGACCTCTAATTTAAAGAGTTACTTAAGAAAAGTATCTGCTTCCTATTGCATGAAATCACAGTTGTTTAGAACCTACAGAAGATTTTTTGTTAAACGTGCTTGATTAGATTTCTATCCCACCTTTCTTCCGGAAACTCAAAAGCAGCACACGTAGCATCCTTTTTTTCCAATGTTTCCCCAAAATACCAAACCTCTGATGTTGAGCTGTAAGTGACAGGGCCAAAGTCACCCCATAAGCTTCCATAGATAAAGATATCCTGTAATGTTGATCTGCCCAGTTTTAGTCCTTCACAGCATTTACTACTTTTATACTATAGATTAGAAGTACCTTAACAGTTTAATGTGTTAAAAACTCATGTTATTCCAACCAAAATTATTAACATGACCTAGTCAATTACTCAGTTACAGCATGGACTTTTATATCAGGTGGTACGGACAGATGTTCTAGGGGAAGAGCCATGGGAATCCAGAGTAACAAAAAATCAGTTTTCCAGCTAACAAATCTGAATAAAAGGTCTACGCTTTCATGACATGCAGCTTGCTTGATCAGATGCATTGAGTGGCTAGTCTGATGAAGAATTTAAATTGGGGTAAGGTGGAGGGAAGGGAGGTGACAATAGTTTTGCATCTAGAGTTTGTATGTGGACAGAGTTTTGTTTGGGCTTTTTATTTTGGGGTGTCTTCAAGTCCATTTTTGACTCCTGGCGACTGCCTGAATAAGTCCTTGCAGTACTCTTGGCAAGGTTTCAGAGGTGGTTTGCTGATGTCATCTTCCTCGTTTTAACAGAGGGACTGCCCCAAGGTCACCCAGCTGGCTTTGTGCCTCGGGCAGAAAGTCCCCTGGTTTTTAGCTTGGTGCCTTCACCACTACACCAAACTGGCTCTTTAGATTACAAGTGTCTTAGAGTAAAAAAAGGTAAAGGTTTCTCCTGACCAGTCATGTCCAGCTCTAGGCAGAGGTGCTCATCTCCATTTCTTAGACAAGGGAGTCAGAGTTGTCCAAAGATGCTTCTGTGGTCATGTGGTCAGCATGACTGTCATGCCCCCCCCCCTCCCCGGAGGAAGTCTGAATCTATGGGGGAAGATGGGCTGGAACAAGAAATGCCAGACATGGAGAGGAGGCTCTATTGGCCTTGGAGGAAACTGGGAAAGGGCAGTCCGTCCAGGCAAGGTTTTTCCGAAGTAGTAAGGCAGGGAGGAACAGAGGCAGGAGGAACGTGAGGGACAATTCCGGCGAGGAGCTAGGACCACCCCTCCTGATCCAAGGTCTCGACGAGTGGAAAGGAGGCGTGATCAGTGCAGACCGCGCTAGGAGAGTGCACCGCCCAGCTTCACAAGGCACACCTGGAGAATGAGACTTAAGGAGACGCTGTGGGGTGGGGCATTTGTTGGGAACAAACACTGAGTTTCTGATGTGTGCGTGCCAATGTTTGAACTGGCCAAGAGTCCTTGCATTCCTGTGGGCCTTCTGGACTAATTACCTGGATCTTTTGTTCCTTGAACTCCTTGATTTACTCTTGATTTGCCAAATACCTTTGGATTTATTGCTGAGTAGTCTTGGTGCAGATAGCACTGGGCTGGACTAATTGCAGCCAGAAGCTGCTTGAAGTTTGTGTGGGGTTTTGTTATCATTCTGCTTGAGACTTGCCAGAAATGTGGGAGCATTTGGGGAACTTTGGAACAATAAAGGGGCGGTTTGAACTGTCAGCTGTTTGTGTGATCTTTTTGTACTGTGCCCTGGGTCATCACAATGACTATACGCCAAGTTGTATGGAATGTTGTCACCTTCCCATCGAAGTGGTACCTACAGTGCATTTAATAAATTTACAGACATTTCTAAAATCCTGTTTTCACTTTGTCATTATGGGATACTGAGTGTAGATTAATGAGAAAAAAATGAATTTCAATAACTGTAGTGTCAGACTGCAGAATAATAAAATTGGTAGCAGTGAAGGGTGTCTGAATACTTTTGAATACACTATCTACACATTTGCACACTTTTGAATGGCTAGATTGGCAGTAACTGGGGCAAGTAACAGGAGCTCACCCTGTCGTACAGTGCTCAGCTCTCAAACCCAGGTTATCAGCTTTCCAGCAGACAAGCTCAGCGTCTTTAACCTTTGAGCCATCGCACCTCACTCACCCCCTACTAGTACCTTACCAATTAGTAGCAGTAACACTTAGACTTATACACCGCTTCACAGTGCTTTACAGCCCTCTCTCATTGTGTAGTGATCCTCTGAAATTGCCTGAAATGTTGTGATGTATGTAAATTCAATCAATTTCTCAATCAAAGGGGGCAGTTAAAGTTTTTCTTTTTTAAAACGGTCGGTTTCAACTTTGCCATGGAATGTCCTTGAAGGCTGGCACGATCTGAAATGACATTGTTCTTGTTCTTAGTTATGATGTCAACATTGTATTCATTGACTCTTATACATAAAACTTATGTACTGTAGAATCTAGAGGGGGGTTGCTGGAAGACAATGGCCTATGTCACACCGGGGAGAGGGGGGGAAGCATGCGCAGATATCTCTAAAGTTTGTACATGTGGGGGGGGGATTATAACGATGCATTAGCATGGATGAGGAGGCAACTGGAAGTATTGCAGAATCTGCCAACGTTTGCATCCTTGTCCTGTTGCTGCTTGTGAGAATCTGCTTAAGATTGAGTTGTTGTCTAGATGCAAGTCTACCACCCGGTGCCAGAGAAAATGCAGCGTCATCCAGTGTTAGCTGCAACTAATTAATAATGCGTCTAAGTGATTTGATAACCAGCGGTGTTCTGTTATTCTGTTTCAGTCTGTCTTATTTTAATAAGTCCTCCCTGCAACTTGAAATGTCTCTGTTGATTTGTCTATGGGATGGATAGTTTAGTCTCCTGCGTGCATTAATTCCGTTAGTTGAGCATCTCTGTCAAATAAATGGAAACACTTGAAGGATGAAAACCTGCTTGTTTAATTCTGTAAGGCAGCCATTTCCAACATAATGCTTTTCAGATGGATTATCCATGCTGGGTGAGGAATTCTGAGAATTGTACTATCAATTTCGAAGGTTGAGGTTCCCTATCTTCAGGCTTTGCAATCCACCCATGGGCACCTGCCACCATGAAACTGAAAGAATTGGTACAACCTGATGGACTTTCAATGTTTTGCTCTAGAATTTGTGCTTAGGTCATTCAAGAAGCCATATACCATTGATAAATGGTAAGGAGGTGTCTGTTAAAGGTTAGACTCCTTTTAAGTAATCAGGTGTGAGTTATAAGTCAGGAAAGGCTGGGCAGGAATTTAAAAAGGGAGAGACCCCTTTATTATTATTTTCCACTTTCTGACCATTTGTATTATTTTCCTTTCCTTCTTCTTTTCTCATTTTTTGGTGCCTAGATGATTGAACCCATTAAAGAGAGCTTTTGAAAATAAACTAAGAAGTCAAAAGCTTCTCCCCTATGTCATACACTCCTCCTTTTTGCAGAGAAATTGGCAAAATCAAGAAAGAAATCTGCTGCAAGAAAGACAGAAGCCACAAAAAGTACCTGTATAAGATACATTCAGAAAGCTTTGGAATTCCAGGGAGGCTCCACAAACAATAGCTATGTAATAAAAATGCTTCAGGATTGTACAGATGGAGATTGGCTTGACTGAATGCTTTCTTGAACAACATCACTCTCATTGGTGCTCAGCATAAACCTTTCACGATATTGAGAAGCAGCATGCAGTAAAGTTGCAGAAGTCAACTGCATTGCTTCAAAGAGCAAATGTTGCAGATGAGCACTTTTTCCCAAGTGGGGGAAAAGAATAATTACAAATGCAAAAAAAAAGAAAGAATGAAAGGAAAGAAAAAAGAAAGAAAGAAAGAAAGAAAGAAAGAAAGAAAGAAAGAAAGAAAGAAAGAAAAAGAAAAGAAAGCATATGATAAGAAAGGAATTAGGTCAGTATAATTTCTTTATAGTCATCACTCTTCTGAAAGAGAAAAGATCATTTTAAAATACAGATGTCCCTATCTTCATTTGCTGTTTAAAGTAAACTTCTGAAAAGCAGTTTTAACAATATGATTTGCCGCTTGTAATATTTGTTTGTTTGTTCGTTTAATTTAGGCATTCCCTGACTCCAAATGGACCCTGAGCAGCTCACATTATTACAAAGCACTACAAAATGAACTGCCTACAGGAAAAAGATTGGTCAACATATAAAATAAATATGCATCCAGCATAGGAGAAAAACCAGGTCTTAAGAACCCTTGAAATAGTGTCAGGCTTTATCTTGACAAAGTTACTAAAGCTACTGAAAAGTCATATCCAAAAAAGTATCTGTATCAGATACAGAAAGCTAGCAGTGTTAGTCCGTTATAGCAAAAATAACTTTGTAAACTAAGCATCTTAATCTAATCAGCCATTCCAACAAATATCCCATTTGAGAAGTGACTATATAAACAACCTATAGTAGAACACAATCTCTTGTGTGTGCTAGATAGAGAATAACTGGGAGAGAATGAACGTGAAAAAGTGGTTCCAATTATTCACATTTCTGCAAATTCTCAGCTGGCAAGAGATACAGATTAAGCGGTTTATGTCGAGAAGATGATGGAGCCTGAAGACTGAAGTCTTCCTACGTATTCTGCCTCAAACAGCAGTGAAAGGAGAAACAATAAAGTTGCCATAAATTTTTAATTTCTTTAAGATCTCATAATGGACAAAATACAGTAGTGAACGAATGCCAGGAAAAGAAGCTATGAATCAGAATTCATCAATTGCTTACTGGAGCTATCTAAACAAGGATTATTATTTTTTTCTAGGTGGTTTTATAGACTGTGCAATGACATGCAAAAGTTAGAATGAGATAGCAAGGGGGGGGGCAGGAAAAGCTGGGTTAAAAATAGGAGGTGTTGGCAAGATATTATATATATGATGTAATAACATTGCAAGATCTGTAAGTTCAGAATTACCCCTCCTTCCTCCCTGCAATTGTGCTGCATTGCAGGCCATTACGGTTGCAGGACGACAAAAGAATGGGATGAAGTAAGTTCCGTGCCAGCAGCCGTGATCAAAACTCTAACAGCGATTCTAAAAGAATGAACAAAGACTGTAGTTGGCACATGGTCAATGATGTCCAGACAGATTATCAGAGTGTGATAAATGAGGTCTTCCTGTTCTTTTTCAGAAATATAGGGGGAATGAAGTATATTCTCCATGAAACTGTGATATGACAGTCAAGTAAGCCAAATATACCTCTACTATAGGGGTATCAAACTGGATTTCTTCGAGGGCCGGATCAGCATTGTAGTTCTCCGAGGGCTGGCTGGGAGGGGGAGGGAGACAGGACGGCCGGCCTCCTGCAGTACCCTGCCAGCCAAAACGGGATGGGGGAGGTCGTTGGCTAGCAGAGTCCTGCAGGAGGCCGTCCAGGTTGAAAATGGGGCACCACGAGCCAGTCCTTTGCTATTTCCAGGCGGGCCCCGCTGACCAGATTTAAGCACTTCTTGAGTTTGACATCCCTGCTATACTATAACTACAGGTAGCCCTCACTTAGTGACCACTCATTCAGCAACTGATCAGAGCTACGACAGTGTTAGAAGGGATACTTACAATCAGTCTTCAAGGTTCTGGCCATTGCACTGCTCCTGCGGACCCAAAATTGCAATTTGGGGGCTTGACAACCAGTTCTCATGACAGTTGCAGTGTTTTGTGCTCTCACGATTGTGACATTTGTGACCTTCCCTGCCCGCTTCACACAAGCAAAGTGAAAGGGGAAGCTGCCAGGAGAAATCTCAAGTTGCTTTGGTAAATCCTCCATGCCTGTGTTTCTGCATAACATCTGTGCCTTCCTTGCATGGGACTACCTGCACTTATAGACACACATTACCCTTCTTTCCTGGACCTTGTTGTGCTCACATGCACACACCTGCACCTTCCTTCCCTGTGGCTGTGTGCATTCAGATGCATGAACCCCCACACACTCCTTCCCTGCATTTTCCTGCACCTGTGCCCACAGCACTCCCTCTTCCCTAACTCATTGAATGAGAATTGAATATCCTGGGACAGCATTCAGGACAGTTGGAATACTGCTGCTAAGCAATACAGTCACATGATGTCGCACTTTACAACTTTGCATCATTTAGCTATGGCAATAGCACTTAGACTTATATACCGCTTCACAGTGCTTTACAGCCCTCTCTAAGCAGTTTACAGAGTCAGCATATTGCTCCCAACAATCTGGGTCCTCCTTTTACCGACCTCGGAAGGATGGTAGGCTGAGTCAACCTTGAGCCTGATGAGCATACAACACCCATTAAAAGGGTTTGGGATTTCCATTGTGTAATTGGAACTGCCATCTTGACATAGTGCCACCCATTATATTTTTAAGAAGATGGGACTCACTCCACTTTCAGATCAAAATTCTCCACTTTCAGATCAAAATTATGTAATCAGGATAATAGCATTATAGCTATTGTGCCGATAACATCAGACTGCATTTCCAAAAATGCTGGGGAATTTCAATTTTGACACCCATTTCCCAAAAGATGGTTATCCCTCCCTTCCCTTTTGTATGCTTAGTTCACAGGGGATAATATATGTGTTCTAAATAAAATAAATCCATCAGGACAGCAGCTTTGGAGTTATCCAAACTAATGGCCGACACTGTATGGAACAAGTGCTAGCTAGCGCACCAAGGGCAAAAGTGTATTGGAGTCTACCCATTACAGTTGCATGTTGTGATAGTCATGAAAATGATTGGTCACGTGATTGACCCAACTTTATCTTTTTTTGCGATGGTCATTAGGTGAATGCTGAAAAGTTTTAAGCAAACAGAGATTGTTAAGTGAACAAATGGTTCGCTGTGGGCATGGCTTTGCCGAAAAATCGGAATTTTGCCAAAAAGCGAAACTATTGTAAAACACAGTCATGTTACCGTGGGACACTGCAAATAGCCATAAATATGGCCATTTTGACTAGCACCATAAATTTGGTCATATGACTCTGGTGGGGGCCTGACTGTCGTAACTCTGAAACTGGGTCATAAGTCCCCTTTTCTGGGTTGGTCATAGCTTCAGTCACTAAGCAACCGGTCATAAGCTGAGGACTACCTCTATGTGGTTGAAATGATTCACATACTTTAGGCAAGACTAGACAGCTGAGAAAGAGTTGATAAATGCTCAACTGTATGAACGTATTTAACTATTTTCTCTTATTCCAGAGAATATCAGGGCATAGTCATACTGACAATCAAATCCACAGAGACAAATTAAAGGCTGAAAGTGAATGCAATCTGAAGTATTTGGATTCTATTGCATACCTTTCTGCATTTTTTCTACAAAATGAATTGTATTCCACGGAAGGCTATGCTAGTTTTGATCCGTTGCTCTTTTAGAATAACTATATGCAGTGCAATCCTCTCTTTATGACCAACACAATTGCCACTTTAGATTCTGACAAATTTTATACTAATGTATGTCCTTGGAACATTTTCAGTCACCATTCTTGAAAATTGTGATACTTTTATCAGTCAGAAATAAATCTGTTCCATCTCTGTGAATGCTTTACCAAAGACTTTGTAAAGGACCTGTACTTATATATGTTCATATATATTCACACATGCTAAATTTGCAAACCCTTTTACCCTTTGATTTAGAAATGGTCTAAACATTTTAAAAATAAATTTTTTAAATTGAAATTTTCTTGGCCTAATCTTTTTCAAATAAACTGTATTATGACTCCCATTCTGCCTTCCCGAGCTTGGATGATGGGAGCTGTATCCTAAAACGTCTGAAAGCACCATGCTGGAGAATCTTAAGAGTAGGATTCAACACAGTATGGCAAGGATATCTTGTTGGGCAAGAGAATTAGGAAAGAAGGAGACAAAGGGAAGGGAGGCATGGAGAAAAAGACAGATCTTGCTGGACAAAATATCCAGTAAAGGCACTAATTTATTTCTGAGTTGGAGTTGAACACAATTTGTTTTACAAAAAATGTTTATTAGTGTCAGAATTTACATACAGTATATTTTTCCTACTCCCTATCCTACTCATCCTGGGTTGTCATGGCATAATAGATTTGGATTTCTAACATCCCAAGGACTCAGTCAAGAACACAGTAGCTGGATTGTAGATGGGCTTTAAAGCAATAAGAAAGGATGCCATTTTTAGTCAACAACACTTTTCTATAGGACAAAAAGAAAAGCAGATTATAATTTTCCATTTCCCAAACTCTTATTACCACAATCAACCATTTCTTAGCCTGAAATTCTTGAGTTTAATGGGGGAAGATTCCAGGGCCCAGTTGTAATTGTGACCACCCCCAAGAGCAGAAAAGTTTGTTGACTTTCAGAGGAAGAAGTTCTAAAGTCGGGTAATATTTTACATCCTCTGCAAAAACCTTTGGGGTCCCTATAACTCTTACATGTCTGGAGATAGAAGGCTTTTCATTCACAAGAGAGATGCACACTGGCTGCAGAGTTAACATCCATCCCTTGTCTCCCATCGGTCCAGGAAGAGGCCATCATCGAAGAGAAAGTCAAGGAAATTTAAGAACCACAATTTCCTTTCTCTCCTCCCTTCCCCCCCCCCAAAAAAAAACCTGGAAGTTAGAGCCCAGTAGGAGTTGGATGAGCAGTTCTGTTGCCTTCAATCCTTCATCTTTAAGGATTACTTTGGCCTGCAGGTTATTGGGTTGTAGGCAAAAAGTGTAGCCATGGGCTACACCCAGACCACGAGCACCATTTTTGTGCTGAGTTGGGGCCAATCCTTCTACTCTCCCCTGTTCTAAATGCTTTGGGGCTTCGGGAGATGAAGAGTCAAAATGGAAAGCTTAAGGCCTATGTTGGCTTACGTTGCCAATTTCATCCCATAAAACTGGTCAACTCTCCCAGCCTTCCTTTTTTTGTAGTATGGTCATTCAAAGCCTGGTCCAGCGCTTGACCCACCTTCACCTACCGGGTTTTCTGACGACTGTGGAGTTTTTGGTGAGCAATAAGAGGCGATTTTTGACTGAAGCTCCTCCCACACTCGGAGCAAACATACGGTTTCTCTCCCGTGTGGGTCCTAATATGTTGAGTCAGGATGGAGCTCACCCGAAAACTCCGCTCACATTTGGGGCACTTATAAGGTTTCTCTCCTGTGTGGATTCTCTGGTGTTTACTGAGAGTGGAGAGAATGGTGAAGCCCTTCCCACAATCGGGGCATTGAAAAGGCCTTTCTCCTGTGTGAATCCTCTGGTGCACACTGAGATGGGAGCTGCGATTAAAACTTTTCCCACATTCCAGGCACAAAAAGGGCTTTTCAGCTGTGTGGACACGCTGGTGTTCAATAAGGCTCGAGCTCACAGTAAAACTTTTTCCACAGTCAGGACATTCATAAGGTTTCTCCCCTGTGTGGCTTCTCTGGTGGGTAACAAAATTGGAGCTTTGACTAAAACTTTTCCCGCACTCGCCACACACGTAAGGTTTCTCCCCCGTGTGAACACGGTGGTGCTTGATGAGATCTGCTTTGTAACTGAAACTCTTGTTGCAGTCTGGACATTTGTAAGGCTTTTCTTCCATGTGGATTTTCCGATGTCTACTCAGAGTTGAGCTGGCTCCGTACCTTTTACCACATTCGGGGCATTTGTAAGGTTTTTCTCCAGTGTGGATCCTTTGATGGGTACTGAAGTTCTTACTGTGAGTGAAACATTTCCCACACTCCAGGCACTTATACAGTTTATCTGTGGTGCAGACTTGCTGAGGTTCAGAATGATCTGACTTGCCCAAAAGGTTTTCCCCAAGGTTGGGGCATCTCAAGCATTTTTCTCCCATTGGGGGATCCCTTGTGAATTTCTCCAGCAATTGTTAAGTAATTCTAAGTACCAAAAATGGGTAACAATCCACTCTTCTGTACGTTGGATTTTTTTTTTTTAAAAATGTGGAATAAAAATTAAATGTTTGCAGAAGGGTTACATGAAATAAAAAGAAAACAATGAGTAAAAGATGTCTTTGTTTTCCAGAGAATAATAAAATGACGTTTTGACTAGAATAATCAAAGTATTTCTTTGTTTGATTAGCTTTCATTCAAGGTCATTACATCTTCTCTTGCCTCTTTAGACGTTGCCAGAAAGGGGCAAGATGAAAACATGCCTTCCTCTGTGATCTCCTGCCAAGCTAGAGAATTCAGATAAAGGACTTTATTGGCAAAAATTCAGAAAGTCAATTTAGTTCGAAATACGGTACATTGCCACATTCCCCTCTATTTAGGCAATCAGATTTAGTCCTGTCAGCTTCATCCATCAAGGCCAACAGCAAGGGATTGAGGGAATTACATCCAAAATACATAGTTTGTATTAGGGTATGTTTATCTCTGCTCTACCCAATTGGGGATAACCCAGTGTATAGGTATAGATTAATATTTTCTTTGAAACAAATTTAATTTCTAATGACTATAAGGACCTATTCCAGGAAATTTAATCTCCAGATACCAATCATGGATTTCATTTGTTCAACATCCAGGTCACATCTCAACAGTACTCTCTCTTTAACCTCTCCATGTTTCTTCTATAAACCTATAGTTCTGCCACCTTCACCTCACTCAACTGCCTAAAATTAAAGAGCAGATTTAAAATGATCAAAAGCAAAATCTTATACTAAATGAAAAGCAAACAGCCAGCAGAAGAACCCTGCTAGCCCTCCATAGAGCTAAATTCGATTGGTGACAACTCTACAGAAACAAGTCGCCCAGTTGTGCCACAATAAACTTCCTAACATTTGTTTCTAGGTCCCTTGATCCTCAAGAGCAGAGACTCGATGCTAGAGTTACTGTGCGAAATTATCTGCTTCAACTCCAGCTACAACACATATGAGTCGCCTCAGCACCGACACTTGCTGACCGTACAAAAATCGAATTATTTTTCAGATGGATTTTTAAGGCTTGGAAAAGATATTAAGTAAAGTGAAGGGGGGAAAAATGGGGGGTGGGGGAGAGGAATCACAATCAATTCTGGTCTCTCTGATTCTTGGGATCTTGCAAAAAAAACCAAAACCCAGCTCCTGAATATAAAATATGCTCATCATCTTATTTAGCAGGTTGTTTCTCTCTGTAGAACCATCTAGAACAGGGCTGTCAAACTCCACCCCACCCCACCCCCGGCCCATGGGCCGGATGCGTCACGCACTGGCCACGCCCACGCCCAGTTAAAAAGTCCCAATACGTCATGTGACACCGCCGTGACGACGCGAGTTTGACACCCCTGATCTCGAATGACAATTTTCTAGGGAAACTGGAAGAAATGCTTTTAATGCGTATGGGAGCTTATCATGGCTATAATAAAGAATACTGTATTAACGAATGCATAACTGTACAGGTAATCCTCGTTAGCAACCTACCTTACATGCTGGTTGTGAAACATACGTGGGACTGGTTAACACCTAGCATGAAATTCTGTCCTGGAATTCTGAAAGCAGAATAAATAGCAGGAGAATCAGATTTCTGAAGGTTCTTCAGAGTACAGTTTCTCGCCTAGTATAAAGCAAGCACAGCAGAGAAATGCGGGGATAATTTAGGTCTTGTTTTTTTTTATCACAGGCAAGCATACCAACAAAGAATTTAAAGGAAATTAGAATCATTCTAACATCCACATTATACCAAATTAATCAACCCCATATCTTTTGTGGGACTTGTCATCTCTCTTACGTTTGTATAAATACAGCCTGTACACGTGGTAACTTTTTGTCTGTATGCTTTTTGGTGGATCAATCAATCCTTTCTATCCCTAATGCTGTGAGGAGGGAAAAGCAAGTCCCTCTACTAAGGGTACCCTTACAGGTTGTCCTCTGTTGATTATACAGGAAAACCCTCAACTTACGACCACAACTGAGCCCCAAATTTATTGGTGAGAAATTTGTTAAGTGAGTTTTGCCCCATTTTACAACTTTTCTTGCCCCATTTGTTAAGAGAATCGCTGAAGTTGTTAAATCAGTAACACGGTTGTTAAGTGAATCTGGCTTCCCCATTGACTTGACTTATCAGAAGGTTGCAAAATGTGATCACATGATCTCAGGACACTGCAACCATCATAAATATGAAACAGCTGTCAAGCATCCAAATGTAAATCACACAGGGAATGCTGCAACCATCATAAGCGTGAAAAATGGTCATAAGTCAGTGCCGTTGTAACTTCAAACGGTCACTAAACGAACTGTTGTGAGCCAAAGACTACAAGTAATTAAGATCATCATTTCTATTGCTAAGCAAGGCAGTTGTTAAATGAGTCACACTTTATTTTACGATCCTTTTTGCCACAGGTTAAGCGAATTATTACAGTGGCTAAGTGAATCACATGGTCGTTAAGTGGCTCCAGCCTCCCACGTTGATTTTGCTTGTCGGGAGCTGGCAGGGCGGGTCGCAAATGGCGATCATATGACCTCAGGGCACTACAACTGCCATAAATACACTGTAAGTGTGGGGACTGATTGTAAGTCACTTTTTTTTCAGTGCTATTGTAATTTCAAAGAATCATTAAATGAATGGTCGTAAGTCGAGGACTCCCTGCATTTGTAGAGAAGCTCTACCAACTTCAAAACCGGGCTGCCTGATGAACAGAGTGGTGCATATTTACTCCTGTTCCCAGGTTAAAGCTTCCCAATTGGCCTTAACCCGCTTTCTGTCACGTCATAATAAGGTGGCACGAACAGCAGGCCTGGGACTTAGTGGCTGTGTTGACACCATCTATTAACTTGGTTATTGAATTAGCCCGTTTTCTGGATTTACAAACTACAAATGAATTAAACCTGTGGATTGGGTTGGTCCAATAAATCTCCTCCAATCAAACTTGGCCCCCTGGTGATCAATTCCACGCAACTGTCTTGACAATGCTGCCACAGTGAACTTCACTTCATTTTTCAACTTTCACATCTAGCCAACTACTCCGGGAATTCCCTAATGGTTTTCCCCCACCCATTCAGACATCAGTCGGCCAAGTCACTAACACTTAGCGGTGAACCGACCTTGGCTAACACAACCGTTGAACAAATGGTGCAAATGCATGATTTGCTAGCTCTTTGACTTCACCGCGTTACACACGCTGTATCACAACTTCCTTCAAACAATGACAGTACATTTAATTGTTAAGCAGGGAGCACTGACTGAAGGGCCGTATCTCCAGATCGCTGAAGTTGTGTTGTTGTTGTTGTTTTTTAACGTCTAAGGCAGACTTAACAATATAAATCCAGTACATTTTGACGGCATCGGCTTTGAGGAAACTGTTCCTCGGGTGCGGGAGGGTGGAAAGTTATTTCAAGCCGCTCTGCTTCTTCCAACCCTCCCCACTGGCTCGGTTGCACTGACCCACACATTCCTTCGCGCGTCCTTGTTCCTAGAAAGCCTTGTGCTGGGGAAGGCGTCTGCCCTCGACAGCAATCTCCTTTCGCCCGGATCTTACCAGCTGCCGAGTGCAAGAAGCGTGACGTCAGAAGCAGGGCGGCCAGCCTCGCGCGAGAAGTCCCTTCCCCGTGGAAAGCCCGTGCAAATTCTCCGGAAGCGGAATACGTTTTGCTCGTCTGTGCACCCTCACACTGCTCTCTGCTGGCTTCCACGAAGCCTAATCCCGTTGGAAAGCGAGGGGCGAGAGAGGCTTAATGCGAATCTCTTTGAAGGGCTAAACTCGGAAGGCACCTTGGCACCGGCACGGTTCCCCAAACAGCGCTTCTCTTTAGGATTGACAAGCGCGCAAGTTTGCGGATAAAATCAGAGGCGCTTAAGAGTAGCTGAAAATTTGTTTGAGGGCAGCGCCCATTTCTTTAACTGAGTCTAACTAATAGGAATCGCGAAAAGGTTCAAACGAATCTTACTAACCGGTCAATGGAGCGTATCTGGCAATTTACGGCGATTAAGGATATTATAGATCAACATACCTTTGTCCCCAAATCCTAAACTTCATTTACACAGCGATAGCTTCCGGGCAGTTCCTGACTGGGCAAGAAAAAAGATTTAGAGGTTGTGGTAGATGTGACTGCAATATTGATATGCGGTGTGCAAAAGATGGAATTATGCATTAAACTTCCTTAGGAAAGGATCTGAAAAATGAAACTGCTTTGTGCCATTGTACAGATCCTTAACACCATTATACAGTACAGATTCACAACACAGCAGTTGTACTGCTGAATCTTGAAGGGGGTCCTTAGTGCAACGAAAGGCAACCAAAGGTGATTGGCAACTTTTCAGTCTGAAAAAAAAAGGAAAAAAAGCACAAAGAAATGTGAATGCCTACCCTATGATGCATGAATTGGAGAAAATAAAGACAGCATCTTTTCTTTTCCCCTGTAAAAATGTATGGCTTGAAGACATTCAACCTCGCAGGACAATGCAGGCAAAGATAAATATTTATCATAAAACATAGTGAAGCCATGTTGTGATACAGTCCCTGATTCATACAGCTTTAGCTAGGTATTAAACAAGTTTTTGGAAGAAAAGGCTATTTGAATACCAGTTTTAGAGGAGAAGAGTGTGAAAAAGCAGACGGAAACAGGTTGTTGGCTAGGATAGGAAACAGCACTCGTTGGATGTTACTCTGATCTGACAGGGCTTTTGCAAGGTCCTATGTTGGTTCTTTAATTAATACAGATTTAATAATGCTCTACAGTTTTGAACCAAATTATAAACTGCCTTGAAGATCTTTTGCTAGAAAGTTAGGATTTAAAAATAAAACTACATAAAATGAAAGAAGCATTGCTTATTCTGTTGGAAAAGAAGAAACCTCTAGTTTAAGCACCTTTCGGAAATAGGTAACTGGTGCAATGTTGTATACTGGACCGAAAGTATACCTGAACTTTATGGGAAGTTGAGGATTGTAGTTCCTACAAGCTGAAAAGGCTTTTGGTCAATTTTGGCTGTTCTTGATAAGGTTTAATTAGGGTCAGATCTGATTAGTACTTGGATGATCAAAAGTCTGTAGGCACGATGGAGAAGTTTAAAACAACTCTCCCCCTCCCCCTCTCCCAGTATAAATTTCGGGCATCAAAAGATCTTGCAATTTTAGACGGAGGAAATGAGGTTGGACTTGGTCGCTCCAGACCACGGAAGGGTCGAGCCAGCTGCACTTCACGCGCTCCGTGCCGCATTAGGGCAGGCGTCTCTCTCTGCGTCCGTCCGTCCGACACTTCTTTCCATTAGCGAAACGGACTCGCCCCCTGGATCTAGATAAGCTCGGGATAACTGTGCAGACAGGCAGCGGCCAGCAGAGGGCCCGGGTTATAATATCGAGAAGGAGGCGAAGGGAGTCCGGGCGCCTCTTCCTTCGCTGTGTTCCCCGGGCGGGTCGGCGGCTGACCTGAGCTTTTCGAGCAGGAATTTAGGAAGGCTGCACGGGAACCTCGGAGGGAGGTGCGCGGCAACTCCTGCCGCCCTACGCACCGGCCGAGCAGGTCGGCCTCGGAGTCCCCGCTGCGTCGCCTTCCCCGACCGGAGTGAGAACTGGCCGCGGGCCGCGGCAGCCATTAAATTCCTCCTGCGCCGTTGTGTGGAGGGGACTGCGGCTGTCGAACCCCCGAGGCCAACGGGAGGTAAGGAATCAACGGGGCAGAAAATGTGGGTTTATCAGGAAATGGGGAGAGAGACAGTGGAGGATCATAAATAAACACATATCGCTTTCAAAAATCTGATCTGGGCTGGGTATACAGAGAGGCAATCGGCGTTCTGGGGTTGCGCTTCTCCGAGAATCTTCGAATGTAAAGATTGGGAGGGATTTTGGAGATAGCGATAGCAATAGCACTTAGACTTATATACCGCTTAATAGTGCTTTCCGGCCCTCTCCAAGTCTTGTCTGACCCTCCGAAGCTTTCAGGAGCCGCGATTCGTTGGACAGCGTTTGAGTTTGAGACCAGAGGCAGTTTGGTCTAGTGGTTAAGGCATCAGGCTAGGATTCGGGAGCCTGAGTTGTAGTCCCGTTTTAGGCATGAAAGCCTGGCTGACCTTGCCTCAGTCATACTCTCAGCCCGACTCACCTCACGGGATTGTTGTTGTGGGGAAAATAGGAGGAGGAAGGAGTATTAAATATGCTGAAAATAATAACACTGGGATATAAATTAAATAAAATATAAATCGTGATTTAAAAAAGTGCAGTGGTTGGATTGCCACAATGCCACAAAGAAGCAAAGGGTAGAATATCTCAGACTTCCTTCACTCCTGGAGCTCATCCACATTTCATAAATGAATAAATCATAAATCCCCTTTAATCATCAGTGAATCATAAATCCGTTTTAGACAAGGGGATATAAGGGATGCTCATCATATTTGCAGATGACACAAGTTGTAAAGGATGGCTAATACTGCAAAATACAGACCGAGGGTTCAATAGCATCTGAGAAACATGAACAGTTTAAGTGGGAAGAAACGTAGCGTTTTGCAGGTAGGTCTTAGGTACAAGATAAGTGGTACCTGCCTTGGCAGTAGCCAGCAAGGGGATGCAGCTGCCAAAAGAGCTGATGCAGTCTTAGACTGCAGCAGTTGAGATACAGATACAGATCAAGGGGAAGGTTAGCTCTGCTCCATGCTCAAATTGGAATACCGTATCTAGCTCTAGTTACTACAATCACAGAGAAATTTAGGAATTGGAAAGAGTGCAGAAAAGAGTGTCAGAGTTTATGAGAGGCTTGGGTACAAGATATCTTCCAACCCCATTTTGGTTTCGTGTGATTAGATGAAAATAGGCCCAGTTGACTAATGTATCTAAGTAATATACTGTCCGGTGTTGAGGCCAGAGTTTCATAAAAAGCCCCAGTGCTAAATTTAAAAAGCTATCCATTTATTGTTAATGACCCACCAGTTTCTTATTTAGAAGAAAGGGATATAAAATTTCTAAATCACCTCATTGGGGATCCAGGCGTGGTCCACCGCCTAGATATGTTTCAATTAAACAGGTATCATTAGCAAGATAAAGTCAGCTGTTTCATGTATACCTTTGAAACCTGGAGATAGGCTCAGTCCAGCCATCAGTTAAACCCCTGAATAGTGACAGAAGTTCTACAGCATTATGCCAGAGTTGGTATCAGCTGTGGATGAAAACCTGTTGCACATTTGTCCTTTCAAAAACTAATCATTGCAGTAACTTGCAAATTGGAATAAAAGAAGTAATACTGTAACCTGTCATGACAACAATAGGAGTATCAAAAATGCTACAAATAGGCAAAACCAACAGGCAGTAAATTAAATTGGCCAACAGGCAGTAAAGTGTCAACAAAAGCCTAAGGCGTTTAAAGTTATTTAAATAAAACATCTTGGGTTGCTGATGACATGCAAGCCGAGAAGGAAATAAATAGTGTGATATATTGAGACAGCGAGTTCTGCAGATTGTTTGCTGTCATAGAGAAAGCTCTTTCAACATTAGGACACAACAGGTGATCTTAAAGACAGGCAGATTCACATGGGAATTGATACCACTTCCTGTAGCTTGACAACACTCACAAAGAAAATGGCAGCCATTAAAACTGTAATAGTTAAATAGTTACATGAAACCAATACTTTATCCTATTCAAAAATTCAATAAAACTTTCTGAGTGGTTTACTGGATGGCCCAACACAGAATCTGTTACAATAGTCTAACCAAGATATACACAAATTTGCAGCACCCTATGGTCATGTGACTATGTTTTATGATGGTTTTGCCAAAAATTGACACTTTGTTTTTGGAAAAAGCATGCCATAGTGAACAATGAGTTCATTTAACGACTGCCACAAAAAAACAGTGTAAAATTGGGTTGGGTCATATGACAATTCCATTTACAACCGTTGCAACTTACAGCCATAATGGGCAGGCTCTGTTATAGTCGTAATGCGAAAATTACCTGTATTCCCAATCTATAAACCAGTTCCAGTGAATTCCTTTTTTCTAACTCTTACATAATTCTGCTCTCTTGCATTTTCAACAGCTGAAATCCATCTTGACTTCCATGTACTTTGAATCAGAGAATAATTGTCATTTTGCTACTTTGTCTGCATTCCATATCAGACAAACAATGTATGCGTCCGATTTGATAAGAACAAACCTTCAGAGCAGGAAGAGCATAAATATGCTCAGATTCCTTTGAAATCAGAAAATGTGGGACTGGATAGATCGCACTAGCGCAGAATAACCTCTTCCATCTATTTTCTCTTCAGCTGTTAACAAAATGTTGACCCAGGAAATCAAGACGACCTTTAAAGAGGAAGAAGAGGAGAAGGCAGAGCAGCACGACCCCCACTTGAAGGACTTCAGAGAAGCGCAGAACGCATCTGAGGAACATGCGGTCCAGAAAAAACACAAGTGTTCCATCTGCGGAAAGAATTTTTGCCGCCGCTCAGATCTTGTCCGACACCAGAAACTCCACTCGGGAGACAGGCCCTTCACCTGCAGCAAGTGTGGGAAAGGGTTTGTCCAGAGCACCCACCTCATTGCCCACCAGAAGAGCCATACCCGAGAAAAGCCCTACTATTGTCCTCACTGCGGAAGGAGCTTCAATCAGATCTTGAACTTCAACAGGCACCAGAGGACTCACTCCCAGGAGCCCCCTTTCAAGTGTTCCGACTGCGGGAAAACCTTCAGCCGCAGCTCGAACCTGATCATGCACCAGAGGACTCACACGGGAGAGCGGCCCTACAAATGCTTCGACTGCGGGAATAGCTTCAGTCGGAGTTCCACCCTGGTGACTCACCAGAGGACCCACACCGGCGAGAAGCCTTTTAAGTGCCAGGACTGTTGGAAAAGCTTCGGGAGACGCTCCACCCTGGTCATGCACCTGCGGACTCACACCGGGGAAAAGCCCTACAAGTGTTCCGACTGCCCTGAAACGTTTAGCGTAAAGTCTGGCCTTCTGAGTCACCAGAGAATCCATATGACCGAGAAGCCCTACCAGTGCCTGGAGTGTGGCAAAAACTTCTGCCGTAGTGCAGACCTCATTATACACCAGAGAATTCACACCGGGGAAAAACCCTATCAGTGCAACGCCTGTGGCAAGAAATTTAATACGAACTCCCACCTGGTGACCCATCAGAGGATCCACACGGGAGAAAAACCCTATAAATGCCCCGAATGTGGGAAGAGCTTTTCTTACAGTTCGGTCCTGGTGGGTCACCAGAGACTTCACACAGGAGAGAAACCTTACGCCTGCCTGGAGTGTGGAAAGACTTTCCGTAACAATTCACATCTCATCACTCACCACAGAGTACACTCAGGAGAGAAACCTTACACGTGCCCAGAGTGCGGTAGGAATTTTAGTGTAAGTTCAAATCTTACGAAGCATCGGAAAATCCATGAAAGAGAGACATCCTTGAAATATTCGGAGTAGGAAACGCCGTGGATGGGATTCTGATTAGCTACTCGAGATGCTTAAAAAGAAGATAAATATTCGGGAAATTTTGCTAGAAAGTCCAAATGTTTGCAGTAAGGGAGGCCAAAATGAAAGTAGACATGAGTTAGCAAAGAAGGTACAAGTAGTCCTAGACTTATGACCACAACTGAGCCCAAAATTTCCATTGCTAAGCAGGACAGTTGCTAAGCAAATTTTGTCCCATTCTACGACCTTCCTTGCCACAATTCTTAGTGAATCACTGCAGTTAAGTTAGTAACATGGTTGTTAAGTGAATCTGGCTTCCCCATTGTCTTTGCTTGTCAGAAAGTCGCCAAACGGGATCACATGACCCGGGGACACTGCAACCATCGTAAGTACATGCCGTTCACGAAGCATCCAATTTTGATCATGTGACCATGAGAATACTGTAACAATAGTGTGAAAAACAGTCATAAGCCACTCTTTTCAGTGCTGTTGTAACTTCGGGCAATAAATGAAGGGTTGTAAGTCAAGGACTACCTGTATGCCATATCTTGTATGAAAGGATTTCATTATTAAAAGATCCCTGATTTTTTTTAAAAAAAAAATCTTTTTAAGAATGGGATATCATGAGGAAGATGTATTGTTCAAATTCTGCAACAAGGAAACAAGCATGTTTTTCTTTCTCTCCAAAATAATGTAACACAAAAAAAGTATATTTCCATACTTTTACTTGCTTACTTGCTATTGCAAAATCCTATTTTTTAACATATTGTGGAAACCTACCATACGGAAATTATGGAAAGGTACGGTAGCACTAGGGAAAGGGCCTTTTTCTTGTAAAGTCACACATCTGGGGGATTCCAGTTGTTTAGGATAGTCATCAAGAAGTGCCAGTCAATCAGCTGTGAGGCAAATAGTTCAAAATACTGCTGGAACTTAAAACGTCTGATTCAGTTCTGCCGTAGCTCCTATGCTATAAGCCGCTTGAGTGTTGAATAAACAGAAAGGCTGGTTATGATAAATAAAAATAGTCTTTTACTCGACTGCCAAAAGTGTAGGTTAATGTGTGAACCTTAACAGTTTTTATTTAATCCACCAAGGAAGATGGAAGATGTGCAAAATAAAATGAATTGCACCCAAACAAAATCCCTAATAAGTCCTAGCTTTTTTTTTTTTTTCATTTTTGTGAGCTCACGGGCTATGCAGCCTTAAGGATTACAAAGCTAATTTCATTCCAGCATTCCTAGTTAAGATACCTGATTTTGCACTTGTGCCGTCATCTGTCTGGGTGTGAAAGATCTGGTCACAAATGTAACAAATTGCTAATGATTTGGTCTTAATTTTTTTTGCTGACACACAAAGCTAACTCTGTTGCTGTTAAGAGTATCGAATCATTGGAAAACTTTCCTTGACAGTATCAGCAAAGAAACTAGTGTACAGGTAGTCGTTGACTTATGACCACAATGGAGCCCAACATTTCTGTGGCTAAGACAGTTAAGTAAGTTATGCCCCAATTTACAACCTTTTTGCCACAGCTGTTAAGTGAATCATAAGGTCAATTCAACAAATCTGGCTTCCCCCCATTGACCTTGCTTGTCAGAAGCTGGCTGGGAACCTTAAAAAAGGACCCTGGAACAGTGAAACTGTCATAAATGCACGCTAGTTGCCAAGAATTTTGATCATGTGACCATGGGGATGTTGCAATGGTTGCAAGTGTGAAAACCGGTTGTTAGCCACTTTTTTCGGTGCCATTGTAACTTAGATCATTAAATAAATGGTGGTGAGTCAAGGACCATTTGTAATGTGGTTCACACATCGTGCCAAGCCTTCATTTTTGCTTGCTTTTGGCCTAAGGTGGTGTGGTGAACCCAGACAATGGTAGATTGTTTAATAGCAATAGCACTTAAACTTATATACCACTCCATAGTGCTTTATAGCAGCGGTCCCCAATCTTTGCAGCTTGGCGACCCGGCTTGGAGGGGTAGGGGAGACGAACCGGGCCGTGCAAGCAGCAGGCCGGCATGCATGTGCATGTACACACAGCTTGACTAGTTGAACTGCACACACATGCATGTATGTGCACGCTGGCCCAGCACACGTGTGAGTCAAGATGCACGGCAACTGCCTGCTGGCCTGTTGCTTGCATGGCCCAGTTGTGAATAGGTCACGGTCTGGTAGTGGGCGGTGGCCAAGGGGGGGTTGGGGACCCCTGCTTTATAGCAACACTCTTAAGTGGTTTACAATGTCAGCATATTGCTCCCAACAACCTGGGTCCTCATTTTACCAACCTCAGAAGGATGGAAAGCCGAGTCAACCTTGAGCCGGTCAGAATCAAACTTCTGACTGTGGGCAGAGTCAGCCTGCGATCCCGCATTCTAAGCACTGCGCCACGACAGCTGTTAACACACTATAGTTTAAATGAACTGTTTGAACCTATGTGAATAAGTAGTACGTATGCGTGTTTTCCTGAAAAGTTTTCCTGAAAAGTGGTGCTCTACGAGCATGCCGGTGGCAACACGTGACCAGCCTTGAATGATCTCAGAAGAAACTGAGCAGGGTCAGAAGGGATTTGTTTTTAGAAGGGAGACGGTGCTGGAGAAGCAGTGGAGTTGAGTTTAAGGAGACTTTATGGGTGATCAGAAGCCTCATTAAGGAATGACTGTCCATCAGATTTTGCTCAGAGATTGAATCGGCTCCAGTTCTGGGTTGATTGCATTTTGTTCAAGAACACAAGCTCCTGTTTTTGGTACGTCCGGTAGAGCTGCCACCTGTCCTCCCTTCTCAGGTGTATTTCAACCCATCTGGAACGTATCCAGGAAAGGAAGGTTGCTACACATCAAGGGATCCACAGGTACTGATGGCAAAATGTTAGAAGAAGTGCTGAAGAAGCAGAGGCAATTCTGTCAATGGGGCAGTCACTCCCAGGTGTTACGACTGCCCGAGAGAGAAATTAAAACATCTCAATCATCACGACCAGCGGTCTTCTTACGTCTGGGAAACAGCAGTTTGGGAAAACAACAGTTTTCAAAACCATTTTTACCCCCCCTTTTTTTTTCCTGACGGGAAAAGGCTCCTTCCTAGGCTGCATTATTGAAAAGCCAGGGGAGGGAGACGGCATAATAGCGATGGCTGCATAAATCTATACATGAATAAAAAATGATTTTAACAAAAGCTGCAAACAAGTGAACGTGGCATGTTTTGCGATTGGAACAATCCAAATAAAGGGGCCACAGGCTGTTGGAAGGAACACCTGCCAAGACCAGTTTTAGTCTCGGCCGTAACACAACGACACACACCTTCACAGCCAAAAGCATTAACTTTGTTGTTGTTGAAACCTGAAGCATGTTGTAGTGGTCATTGTTTAGATTTCAAAGGAGCCGGTTGTCCAAAATTGCAGCCAAGATCTATAGCAACCTGCAGCTCTCAACTACATTCAGGTGTAAAATCTGAAAGCAAGAAAAGTGATATAGTCCAAGCTGGGAATACTTGATTAAACCATGTTCAGCCAGAGGGGTATGCATCCATTACAGATACGTGGAGGGTCCCTTCTTGCATATCTTGTTTTTTTTCAAACAAGTCTCCTATTTTGAAGAACGTTTAGAATATGCTGTAGAACTTCACTCTGTCAGAATTAGTCAGGCTTCCTTAGATTTTTGTATTAGGGAGCCAATCCATGCCTAACCTGCTGGAACTGGTTCGCTAATGCTAAAAACTATTACCGTTAAGTAGGCCATTTCTTAATTGGTTCCTTGCCAGACGATAAAGGATGCTTTTAAAAGATTTTTTTAAGGTTGCCGTTTTCTCTTTTTTGCAAATTCACTTCCCCACTGCTTTTGATGGTTACTATAAATCAAGTATTCTAGCTTTAAAAATGTGTTCTTGAATCAATGATTAGTATTTGCATCTGAACTGAGTTATCCTGAATATTCACAAAACTGCTGTGCCATTCTATACATATAATCCTTGACTTGCATACATTCGTTTTAGTGTCCAGAAGTATAAAGGTGTCGAAAAATGACTTACAATCAGTCCTCACACTTACGACCGACGCAGTGTCCCTGCGATCACACGATCAAAACTCAGACACTTGGCAACCAACATATAATTTGCAGCATCCTGGAATCACATTATTACTATTTGCTACCTTCCCAGCTGGTTTCCAACAATTTATGTCAATGGAGGATGCCAGATTTGCTTAATGACAGAAAAAAGCTTGTCAAATCAAGTTATTTCGGAACAAAATTCCATCCCAATTGTGGTTGTTAAGTTGAGGACTATGTGATGGCCGTTTTTGATAAGAGGGACTATTGTCTCAGTCATTTCGTCAGCTCTGATTGTGGATTTGTTAAGGGCTAAGGCGTTGGGAACAATTTTATAAACGTTTTCAGACTGATAGCCATCAATAGAAGTCTTCATGATTTCTTTTTAACAAGGCATGGGATGTGGGGTCCTTGGTGCTCTCTGAGCTTGGTTATTTTCATTGCCAAATTAGGTAATATTATCAGTGCACTGAGGATGTCACCGAATTTGGTAATGGCAGGTTGGGAAGAAAAAAAAAAACAAGCTTAAAGAGCACCAAGGACCTCACAGTTCAAATCTGAGCTACAAATATTCTCTTCTATCGGTAGGTCATAGTAATTCTTGTGGAATCTTTGAAGTGACAACTTTACAATCAGAAGGAGCTTGAGGATGTCCTGTAGAACAGAGATGGCCTGTGTCAGTCCTGATTGTTTAATAAAGTACTTACACCACCGGCCCTTTAATTTCATTGGCTGAACTGCACAAGGTTGTACACTGCATGATAGATAGCAATAACACTTAGACTTGTATACCGCTTCACAGTGCTTTTATAGCCCTTTGTAAGCGGTTTGCAGAGTCGGCCTCTTGCCCCCAACAATCTGGGTCCTCATTTTACTGACCTTGGAAGGATGGAAGGTTCTGAGTCAACCTTGAGCCTGGTGGGATTCAAACTGCCCAATTGCACGCAGGCAGATGGCTATGAAATCATTGAAATAAGCACCAAACGTTGGTGTTATTTTTGTCCATTCTGATTCCTTTTATATATATATCAGCAAGACCCACATGAAGTTCTGACAAATACATTTTGAAAGATATCCAAAAATTGAAAAAGAAATCTGGAAAGGATCATTTTCACAAAACTCTATTCACAAAACTCTGTTCTCTCAACAGTTTCCTGAATGGCAAAAAAAAAGAAAACACCCCCTACAACACATTAAAATACAGCAATAGTTCAAAAATAACATTTTGGATTTGGGAATAGAGTCTCCAATCGGATTAAATGTTAGCCAAATTAGCTCCATTTTATCACAAGTATAGAAGCTACTTTTCTTGGTGACAGTAAAGATAAAACACAAAGTTATGCTAATGAAAGAGGCAGAATTTGACTCTTTTTTTTTCCTCCCCCTCCTCCGGAACAGACTTCTTTCTGAATCCAATTCCGAAAGAATGAGAGAGAAATAACTTCATCTAATGTCACAATTAAATTAAAGTAGGATCTGTACTACTATTAGGTACAGCAGAGAGAGAGAGACATTCTCAGGCCAATACTTGTGCTTGGCTTCTTGGTTGCAGTTCAGAGTCCACACCCAAAAGACAACAGTTTGACAATAATTAAATAGGACTGAATGCAGTTTATATGTAATTAATTAAAATTACATTAAATTAGTTACATATTATTTCCCCTTTCTGTTACACTAACAGTTGCAATCTGTTGGCAAATTTTGGAAGTGGAAAGCATATGCTAGGTTTTGGGGAGCCACATACATCCCTGGCTGTGCCCCCCCTGGAAAGTCGAGGCTCGGCAGATTTGCTCAGGAGACATATTCTACAGACTGGATCCTTGGGGTGGTCTCTGAGCTTGGTTGTTTCCTTGCAGATGTTTCATCACCCAACTAGGTAACATCATCAGTGCACAGATGCTACAGATTGGGGCAGCAAGCAGCTCTCCTCCCCAGATTCTCCTCTGCCCCCTAAGCTGGACTGCCCCCTACTGGCCTAGCACAAAAAGATGTCTAACTGCCAAATAAAATCCAGCTACGAAAGTAGTTGGGGATGGTGTAAACAGAATGAGGGCCAGACTTCACTTCAAATGATAAAATACCTTGCCCAGCCTGACTGCTATTTCACAAATGCACCCTCCTTCAATTCACGGCAAAGGCCCATTTGGTGGATGCCATGAGAAGTGCCTTCTGCTCTCCAAAGCTGGCAGTCAGTGCAATCACAAGAACTCTCCTCTCAGGAAACCAAGCTGTTCCTGGTTCCTCTGCCCTTTCCTTGCCACCCTGGATGCTGCTCAGAACAGAAGTGATGGAGATGTCTAGCGATTCCACCGGATGGTTCTCTTCTGAGAATAAATAGTACAGCATCTTATTTGTGGCACTCTGTTCTTGCTCTAAAGAATTCAGAGACAGGAAACACAAGGTGTGTTTTTTTCTCTCTCTGTCTCTCTCTCCCCTTCAGCTATGCTCAATTTTCTGAATAAGATTAGTTCGTGTAAAGAAATGGCTGGAATCGGGTCTTTTCACACCCAAGCCAGTACTGTATTGTCGGTCTTTGGCTTTCAACTCTGCCCCAACAGTTTAAAAGTTGAGAAAATCTCCTCTCCGAATCAACTGCCTTGATTCCAGCTCCACGTGCAGAAAAAAAGGCTCATAATTGGCCATTAGAAGAGACAGCTGGGAGACGTTTTGCCTCCTTTGATTCCCTCATATAGAAATGCCCTCTTCAACTTCAGGGCCGATTGAACCAGAAATTCACTTCTAATAAGAAAATTTAGGGTTCACTCTTAATAGTTAGCCCTGGATTTGGCAGGGGGCTGTTTTCTCCAGTGGTGTGGCACCTCTTATGCTGAACGAACTGTTTGCTCCCGTTAAAACTTTTCCCACAGTCAGGACATATGAAAGAAGTCTTTGCCATATGGATCTTCTGATGTGTAACCAAGTGCGAGCTCACACGGAAGGCTCTCCCACAGTCGGGACATTCGTAAGGTTTCTCTCCCGTGTGAATTCTCCGGTGGATAATGAAATGAGCCCTTTGGCTGAAGCTTTTCCCACATTCCAAGCACATGTACGGTTTTTCTCCTGTGTGAATTCGCTGGTGAATCACGAGGTTCATCTTCACGCTGAATTTCTTCCCACAGTCCAGGCACTCGTAAGGTTTTAACCCTGTGTGAATCCCTTGGTGTTTCGCCAAATGGGCATTCCGACTAAAGCTTTTCCCACAATCTGAACACCGATAGGGCCGGTCACCTCGGTGACTCCTTTGGTGCCTTTTGAGCGCCGAGTTCTGAATGAAGTTTTTCCCACAGTCTGTGCAGTGGTAAGGTTTCTCCCCTGTGTGGATCCGCTGGTGGTTCACCAGATGGGAGCTGTACCTGAAGTTCTTTCCACAGACGTGACAGATCAGTGGCCGTTTCACCCTAGGAATGCCTACTTTTCTCACAGCGTCCTTCTGAGATATCAAACTTCCCGTGCTAGACACAGGTGCTGCCTGGGCCTGATCTGAAGGGTTTCTCTTGGAAATCTCCCAGTCCAAAAGGCATTTTTCCAGAGGAGAACTCTGAGGACAAGCTTGCTGGAACGGCGTATAAGTGTTGCTATGCGGTTCTAACCGCACACGATTTTCAAGCTCGGGACTCTTTTTGTTATTCCCATAGGCTGTTCCATTACCTTCAGGGTAAACGGACAAAAAACAAGAACAACAAAGTAAATATAATGTCAGACAGAAACTGCAAACACAGCAATTAGCAGCTCATTATGAGAATCACTTCTCGGTGGCAGAGGACACATTTTGCATGCAGGTCTGGGTTCAATCTCGAGAAACTGGTGAAAAACGCAACCGCATGAGACCCGCCCAAGAAAAGACAATAAGGGGGGGCAGATTCTTATGTCCTTCCAATGTTCAGATATTGCTAATTCCACAAAGCAGAGATGATTCATATAAGAACACTCCTTCTGGAAGCGGAGGAGAGATTTGGGCTAGGAAATCCTTTTCTTTTTATTTTATTTTTTTATCTCACCACCAAATGAAGCCTTCATACATAACCACCCCTCCGTGAAGTGCTCAACAGTGGCTGTCCTGGCTGGGAATTCAGTAAATATCCAGTTTGCAAAAACCACATTTGAGCCACCATATATGTTTCTTTACGGGCCTAGCAGGCATCAGGCTAGAAAGTGGGAAATGTCCCACCTTAGCCATGCAAGCCCTCTGGGTGACCTTGGGCTAGTCACTCTCTCTCTCAGTCCAACCCACCTCACAGGGTGGTTGTGATGGGGAACATAAGGAAGGTGTATTCGATATGTTTGCTGCCTTCAGTTATTTGTAAAAATAATAAATGAGAGGTTTGAATAATAAAATAAATAAATAAACTAGATCTAAAGTTCTGGGTGGCTGCACTGCCCTTAGACTATTACATTATCCACTTATTGATGTAAGTTTCCTCAAAAACCTTTCATACAACTAAGTAGTCTATTTTATTTCTATTGTGTTGGCTACGGGATTTAATTTCTTTTGACTCTGTAAGGTTTCTTATTTGTAATCTCCGTTTTCTGTTTGGATTTCATGTACATTGCTTGGAATCATAACTCCACAACTTGGTCACTTTGCAAACCTTCTAAATAAATAAAAATTTAACTGAAAAATAAATTGTTTCTGCGGAATGCTCTGGATCGTTGGAAGTCTCAAACATATTAAATGTATATTGCCATTTCCATGCCATTTGATGGCTCCTGTAGTAAGGAGGAAATTAGAGGATAAATGGCATTGTGATCAGCCACAATCTTCAATATTAGAGGGAAAGCTGAGAATCACTTAATCAAACAAGATCAAAGAAAAAAGAGATAATAACAATAGCCATTCGGTGTCACTGCAAGTGGTGCAGCATATAGATTTTAAAAAATGTGGCTGGTCATACAGCCAGCCAGATGTTTAGACTGGATTTGGCATTTTTATCCAACTATCAAGTCCTTCCCAAGAACCTGGGATATAGGCAGATGCTACTATTATGGCCAAGCAGATGAGGTAAGAATCTTCAATAAAATATTCTTTGGGAATTAGCTCACTCAGCCTTTTCTAACAGGGCAGCCACCAGATGTGTTGGGACTGCAACCCCTAGAATTCCCCATTTGGATGATGGGAGGTGCATTCCCCATTCATCTGAAGGGCATCTGTCTGGGTAGAAGGCCACTGCAATAGAAAAATACAAGTAGTCCTTGAGTTGCAACCACAATTGAGCCCAAAATGTATGTTGCTAAATGAAACATTTGTTAAGTGAGTTTGCCCCATTCTACAACTTTTCTTGCCACAGAATCATTGCATTTGTTAAGTTAGGAATATGGTTGTTAAATGAATCTGGCTTCCCCACTGACTTTGCTTGTCAGGTCGCAAAAGCGGACCACATGATTCCCCGGGACATTGCAACCATCATAAATATGTTGGTTTGCCAACCATCTGAATTTTGATCATGTGACCACGGGGAGGCTGCAAGAGCCGTGTGAAAAAAAAACGGTCATAAGTCACTTTGTTCAGTGCTGTTGTAACTCTGAACGGTCACTAAATGAACTTTCGCAAGTCAAGGACTACTTGTACAGGAATTGCAGAACAAGGGAGTTAGAAAGGGCCTTGGAGGTCTTCTAATCCAACCCCCCCTTGCTCAAGCAGGAGGCTCTATACCATTTCAGACAAATGGCTGTCCACTCTCTTCCTTAACATCTCCAGGGGAACCCACAACTTCTGAAGGCAAGCTGTTCTACAACTGGAACAACTGTCCAGCCGAACGGTCGGCCTCCAGAAGTTGCATTCAGAAGAAGAACGATGCTCTCAGGGAGGCTGTTCACCAACCTTCCACACTTTTATGAATTTTCCGGTGCGTAATAAGGTTGGAGCTTTGGTTGAAACCTTTTCCACAATCGGGACACGTGTAGCATTTCTCCCCCGTGTGGATTCGCCGATGCCGAATCAGAGCCGACTGGTAGATGAAGCTCTTCCCGCAGTCGAGGCAGGTGTACGCCCTCTCCCCGGTGTGAATCCTCTGGTGTTGGGTCAGCGCAGAGCTCTGGCTGAATCTTTTGCCGCAACTGACGCAGGCGTAGGGCTTCTCCCCGGTGTGGATCCTCTGGTGTTGAGTGAGGGCCGAGCTCTGGTTAAAGCTTTTCCCACACTCCTGGCAGTGATACGGCTTTTCTCCAGTGTGGATCCTCAGGTGAGCGGTGAGTGCCGATTTGTGACAGAAAGTTTTCCCACATTTAGGGCAAGAATCCTTTCTTTCTCCTAGGTCAGCCGGAGGAGGGCCTTCTGCAGCCTGGATGCTTTTTCTTAAGGGAACAGGTTCATCAAAGCTTCCCAGCACGATCCGATTCTCCTCTTGGAGTTCTTCTCTGTGGTAATGAAGGTCAGAGTTCAGGGAGCCCGTCGCTTGTAAATGACCCACCAATCTTTCAAATGGTGTCGTGGTGGTGGGGCTTCCTGGTTGAGAAATATCTCCTGCAAAGGAAATTTTTGGACTTTTAGACTGTGTGCGAAGCCCAACAAGCCAGCTTTACGGATCAAAAGCATTCCCACCCCATTCATTTCCCCATTCAGCACACTTGCAAACCAAACAGCAACCCAAAAGCTAAAGTTTTCCCACGGCTACAAGAGACTGTCAGATTAAAAGAAGCTCTCACATAAACCAAGGCAGGAGGACTTTGATAGCTCAGCATGGCTCCAAACACACCACAAGAAGAGGTTGATACAGTATATGCAGATAGTCCTTGACTTACAACCGTAATGGAGATAAGAATTTATGTTGTCAAACGAGATGGTTGTTAAATGAGTCAAGCCCAATTTTACCCTTTTTGCCGGGGATGTTAAGCGAATTACTGCAGTTGTTAAGTGAATCATGTGGTCTTTAAGCGAATCCGGCTAGCCCTATTGACTTTGCTTACCGGAAGCCAGCTGGGAAGGTCATAAACTGATGATCACATGACTGCAACCACTGTAAATACATGTCAGTTGTCAAGGAACCACATTGTGATCATGTGACTGTTGGAATGCTGCGTCGGTTACAGGTGTGAGGACTGGATAGAGTCATGTTTTTCAATGCCGTTGCAACTCTGAGCAGTCACTAAATGAATGGTTGTAAGTCGAGGACCACCTGGTGAGGAAAGCTTGCAAATTCTTCTGATATTTTAATTGTTCTAAATTAGGGTACTTCCCAATTAGGGATGGGGAGCTTTTTTCTTGAATCAAAATAACTACTAATTTTTATATGTCTTAGGAAACGCTGAAGTAGGTCACCAAGATGGAGTCTGCCATCAACGGAAAAGGCCTTCCTACCATTTCAAGAGGATTGTACCGTCTGAAGGTCCATCCTCATCCCCAGTTCGGTTTAACTCACTTTTCATCTAATCAAATTGCCAATATTTCCTTCCGGCTTCGTTGATAATTGCTGATATTTCTTTAAGATTTTGCGTCCTACCAGACTCCCTTCAGCGTTGCCTGCATGCAAGATAACGGAGTGGGGTCTTGCTGCTTTTGGGTTTTCAGAGCTGAGAGAGGCAACTACCGTACTTACCTTCTCCGTGAAATGTTCTGACTACAATCTCCCTTTGGAAACTAAGCTTGAACTTTACACTTTATGACTGAAGAACTGGCCTAATGTTTACACTTTCTTGCTTTTTTCCACTCCCTGTTACTTAGGAAGTTCATGAGGCAGTCAAAAACTTGCACATTCTTCTGTGCCATGTTTGTTTATTTTAATAACGGTATTACTCAAGTAAAACACCCTGTTATATCCTATAAATGATTGTTTTTGGCTCCGTTGTTTAATGAAACAACTACCAGTTATCTAGAACTGAGGTGCCACTAGAACAGGGCTGTCAAACTCCCGGCCCGCAGGCCGGTGCATCGCGCGCTGGCCACATCCATGCCCGCTTTAGCGAAGGGTAAAAAAGTCCCAATACATCACGTGACGCTGCGAGTTTGACACCCCTGCACTAGATACATATTCAGCTGTCGTATACAGGTAGTCCTCAAGTTACAACTGGCTACTTAGTGACTGTTAGAAGTTACAATGGACCTAACTGGGGGGGTGGGTACTGATGACTCAGATTCAAAGTGCCGACATTCGTGTCCACCCGGCCATGTGACCGCACTTTGGGCGCTCGGCAACAGGGCTGCATATATCGACATTTGCAAGGTCCCACGATCACATGACCCCATTTTACTTTCAGTAAAAGTGGCCCATAACAAACCGTGGCTTCACATAACAACCATGCAGTTGCTTCACGACTGTAGTATTCACTTAATGACTGCCACAAAAAAGGTCATAAAATTGGATCGATCGTGTGTGTCACCGGATATACAACCGTCATAAGTTACGGCCCTGTTGGGCAGGCTCCACTGTGGTTACAACTTTAGGTCTACCTGTATGTAATATTTAGCGCAGAAATGATGCTACTGTTCCTCCCCCCCTCCTTCATACATACACAGATAGCTCCTACAATGAATGAAAATGCACTTTTAACTATAACTTTCCTACATGCATGTTTCTTCTTTTCCCCTATATTACATGCATACGGGCAAAACAGAGAGAGTAAAAATGTAATTATTATTTCGGGCTATTTTAGCCGTGCCTCCCCTGGAATGAATTTTGTCAAGGCCTGGATAGTCTGACCTCCACAGCCCATCCCTTTACTCTGCGTGGGTGGCCATGTCATGCTGAGCAATTGTGAAGGCTGCTCAGAGAGAGGCAGGAACAGCCAGTCTACTTCTGCAATGTAACACCCAGCTCTTGTACCCTTTTCCAGATCAGTGGACATTAACTGCCATGGGAAAGGGTTTTTCCCCCCCGTTTCCCCTTGTCCGTAAAACAGATCCCATCCTAAAGAAAAAACTCTGAAGGCATGCAAGGCAGTCATATTGCTGAATGAAGCAACCATCCCCTAAATGGGGATGAAGCAACCCTCCCCTAAATGGGGAACCACCAGGAACTCACTGGACACATCCTGGAAACAAGAGTGTAAAATATATAAAGGAAGTAGGGACATTAGGGATATTAGAGGTAGTTGACCCCAGAATTTCCGCTGCTGAGCAAGGCAGTTGTTAAGTGAATCGTGCCCCATTTTACGACTTTGTTAAGCAAATCACAACAGTTGTTAAGCGAGTCATGCTGTTTTTAAACGAAGTTAAGCAAACTTCGAAGCGGATCAGGCCTGTCGCAGCCATCTTTCCGTTTCTCAGCTTGCCACACATTGGGGGAGGGGGGAGGTCTGGAATGTCACACCAGACAGCAACAACAGACCATCCTGTGAGAAACAAGGTCATCTCAACAGGTGCTGGCCAGAGACCGAGTGGGGTTGCCAAAGAGACACCAGAACACCTAATTGGACAATGTCCCAAAGGTGCTTTTTTTTTTCAAGAGGCAACTGGACTTTCTGATTTTTCTTTGAAGACGTTTCGCTTCTCATCCAAGAAGCTTCTTCAGCTCTGACCGAATGGAAGAGGGGAATGGAAGGATTTATACTCCTTGCAGACCGCTGAACTTTTGCATTCTTTTAGGGAGTTGTTGAAGCCACCTGGAGGTTTATCTGTGTCCTCAGGGTCACCTGAGTGGTGCAAAAGGATGTGGAGCCTTCTTGGAACTGTTGAAAGGACTGTGTTGCAGATTGGAGATAGATGATGTCTTATCCCTCCCCCTCTGTTGAGGGCTGTTAATTTTGACACAGAGGGCCTCTTTGACCCCTCTTTCAAACCAGCGATCCTCTCTGTCCAAAATATGGACTTTGTTGTCTTCTTTGTGGTTTGTTGTCTTTTAAACGCAGATGGACTGCTGAATCCAGTCCTGTTTGTTCTCCTACGTTGCGCCATGCGCTTATGAAGTGGCTGTTTTGTTTCCCCAATGCACAGGTCTGCACATGGATCACTGCATTGCACTGCATATACCACATTGCTCAGTTTCTGTCTGGGTGTTTTATTGTTGGGGTGGAAAAGTTTCAGCCTTAAGTGTATTTTTGGGTTTGACGTGTGCAGGTATGTTATGTTGGCTGAAGATCCTCCTGAGCTTTTCCGATATGCCTGCAAAGTACAGAATGACAACGCTGCTTCGTTTATTGTTCTCATCGTTGTCTGTTACAGGGGAGCTCCTGTAGGGTTGTTTTTTTTTGAGATTTGGTGAAGGCCCATTGGGGAAACGAAACCACCACTTCATAAGCGCATGGTGCAACGCAGGAGAACAAACACATCAGGACTAGCAGTCCATCTGCATTTAAAAGACAAAGGCCCCTCTTTGGAAGACAGCAAAGTCCATATTTTGGACAGAGAGGGTCGCTGGTTTGAAAGAGGGCTCAAAGAGACCATCTATGTCAAAACTGGACAGCCCTCTCTCAACAGAGGGGGAGGGATAGGACATCATATATCTCCAATCTACAACACAGTCCTTTCAACAATTGCAAGAAGACTCCACACCCATTTGCACCGCTCAGGTGACCCTGAGGACACAGATAAACCTCCAGGTGACCTTAACGATCTGCTAAAAGGATGCAAATGACCAGCTGTCTGCAAGGAGCATAAATCCTTCCATTCCCCACCATCCGGTCAGAGCTGAAGAAGCTTCTTGGATGAGAAGCGAAACGTCTTCAAAGAAAAA
>JANHFL010002971.1:53351-78515 GCA_032468155.1 Oxyrhabdium leporinum | reverse complement strand
ATCAGTCAGAACTGAAGAAGCTTCTTAGATGACAAGCAAAATGTTTTCAAGGAAAAACAAAGTCCAGTTGCCTTTTGAAAAAAAAAAAACACTGCTGGGACAACCATAACCTGGATGACTGAGAATCTCCATAGACACAAGGTGTAAAAGGCTTCCTGTGAAGAGACAGAAAATCAGGGAGGAAGATATCAAGAGATGGATAAAACTTCTTTCATACTTGGAAGGGCCAAGACATTTGCTATCTTTTGCTAATTGACTTAGAGAGCTAGTCTGGTGTAGTGGTTACAGCACCTGGCTAGAAACCAGGGAACCATGGGTTCTAGACCTACCTTAAGCATGAAGTCAGCCTCGGACCAGTGTCACTCTGTCAAGTGAGACAGGAACATTCCTTCTCCCTAGGAAGCAGACAACAGCAAACTACTTCCAATCTTTCCAAGATTGGAAGTCCCTGCTTGTCCAGGTAGTCACCAGGAATCAACACTGACTTGAAGGCATGCACAAATATTGATTACAGTTGGGCATTCAAGTAGAGAATGGGCTTTGAAATCCCATTCTCTGGCAAATAAATTGGAAGTATAGTTGTAAGCCCTAGGCAGATCTTTCTTAGCATATTTCTAAAGGTTATTTATTCCAAACTTTAGAGATCTTTGGCTATATTAAAGCTGGGATCCATCAGTTCAGGGCTTTTGCCATTATTTAGAACCTGCTGTCTACTCCCAGCCAACAAATCTAATCCAATGATTGTTCTGCCATGACATGCACAGTTGCAAAGCATGAAAGATGCTTTTTATGATCTATAGAACAATCTTGTGCTTCTTTATTATTGTGACTAATGTCTGCAAGGCACGTTTTTCTGGGGAATGGGAAGGAACGAAATATCATTGTTCCTGAGGGAGAAGAAATATGAAATATAACTACATGTGTCACGTGTTATTAATTGTATTTGTCTTGCTACCTAGAGTCATTTGGAGTTGGGGCAGCATACAAAGTTATGTTCTGAGGAGATGAGTTCTTATTACCCTCTAATATATACTTGATGGACCTGTGACCATTTTGTTTTGATTATTTATTTCCCATTATTTGAAGACAGTTTTATCCAGAGCACTTTATATTCCAGATCAATAAAGTCGATGAACTAAAATGGCAGTAATGAATCCACAAAATGACATTAATGATGAAAACCCCACAAATAAAGCAATTTGTTTCAATACTCCTAAAATAATATTTAGACATCTTATTTCTTTACAACTGAATTGTATGGATGTTCAATTTACTAAAGGCAAGCCAAGAAGGTTGGCATATCTCCCAAAGGCTTTTGAATTAATCTTGATTCCATCATTCTTTGGCCATTCAGTTGGTTAGAGTGGCCATTCACCATCAGGTAGATGGTCTGTGAGTTCTGATGATCATGGAACAGAACTACAAAGAAATTATTCTTGCTACTGTAGCAATATGCTTATCGGTCTAGGCCTAGGCCCTCACTGTCAAAGACCAGAGCCTCAACAAGTCTCTTGCAGACATTCACATCTACAGCAAAGGTTAATGGTATGTTTTCCACTACTTTCCCATTATTAAATGAATTAGAAAAGGATGTCACTTTCACCCCTTGCTTTTTCATATTTTTTGAAATCCTTGGCTTGTGCTATTAGACATCATAGGGCAATTTACAGAGAAGTCTGTAATTCAGTTGAATATAAAATGTCTTTATTTGCAGGTGACATTTTTCTGTTTATTTCTAAACCTCCTACTATTATTCCAGTGTTGATATAAATGATGAATGCCTTTAGAAAAATAGCAAGATGTTCTGTTAACTGGTTCAAATCAGAGTTAATGCCAAGAGGTGAAGATTTTGTTACCCATCCATTTAAGGAATATCAATTTCATATTTGTGTCCAATATATTAAATATTATGTATATGTATATCAAAAGTATGGGGAAATCCAACAATAAAAATGGGAAAAAAGATAATATGGAGGGATAGTGACTCTCCACCAATTGTTAGATGATGGGAATGTTTTTTTACCATATGCTATGCCGAGAGAAAAATATCATCTATCAGGTATAACTCAGTGGAAATATTTACAGCTGCAATATTTATTAACAGTATTGTTTGGACCAGAAGCATTTTCATACTAAAACAATTGGTTAAATCTTTTAAAACTAAACACCTACTATTAGTTTCTATAAATATTAGTTATCAATAAATCAATTTAATATGCAGATAATAAGAGATGAATTGAATAATTAATTAGAAGTTTCTATATTGCCTATACAATGGGAGAGTTCCATAAGCAAGCAAGTCAGTCAATGGACCTTAAACTACAACTTACACAACAACAAAAAATAATACTTAGATCTTATTGGATGTCTGTATAGAAAAGGATTGTCCAGGACAGCATTTTATTGGAGATTTAATAAGAATAATGCTACTTTTTTTACAATGTCCTATATCTATTAAGTTTTGGGAGATAGTAGTTGACTATATAAGTGTGTGCAACAAAAGCTAAAATTTTCAGAGGATAATATTCACTTGAATTACAAACCTAGTGCATGGAATTTGACACCTGAAAAACATTAATGGATTTTCTGTGCCCTTGTTATAACTAAAAGATTGATATCACAACGTAGGAAAGATAAATGTATGACTCCATTTACTCAATGGATTGAAGATCTAATCTATTTATGAGCAGATTGCCTATAGATGTAAACTTTGTACGGATAAATATAACAAAATACAAGAATTATTTATACAAAGTACAATAGTTTAAAAAAACACAATGGTCATATAAGTGTATTAGAAATATATGAATAATGTTTGCATTAGCTAATTATATATAGATTTGTAATTGTTTACTGTTGTAACAACATACTACACATTTTAATTTTTTTAAGGTTTTCCGTTGTATTTTGCTTCACTTATTTTTAGCCGCTTGTTATGTATTTTTTAATCATGTATATATCTTTCTGTTTTATTCCCTTTTTTTTCGTTCTGTTATCAATTTAAAAGCAGTAAAATTTATTTTAACATAAGTCTCTTGTAATGTAATAGATAATTCTTGCTAATATTCTATTTCTCATTTTCTGAATTTGTGCTTTAAAATGCGTTCTATACTGAGCTGGGCTTTTTTGACTGTTGCACTAAGTCATGTTCTCCCTCCACAGTATAAGAATATTATTTATCCTGAAGTTTACATTTTTTTAAAAAATAGTAACACAATCATTCCAGGTTTGGAGAACAGCTCTAACTGGAGATATTTTCCCCCTTATATCAGCTATGATCTTTCACTGACTTATGAGAGTCTTATGAGAAAGTTCCAGAACATATGATCTTGAAGTAATGCTGCCACTTCCTTGCACCTTATACACTTGATAGGAGACTGTGTTTACTTTTTGACACATGCTATGAACAAGGCATCATACCAAGAACTTCCAAATAATATAGTGTTCCTGATGAAGTAAAAGGAATAGATCCTTAGGAAGGAAAGAAGCAACTTCACTTGATCTTTCTGCAAGCATGAGTAAAACTTGGAAGCTTAGCTAGGATGGTTGGATGGTGCTGGCTAGATAATTACGTAATATCTTTTCTTCATTTCCTGCATGATAAATTTTTCAGTACTTATTTCACCATTTGAAAGAAAGGAGTTTTGCATATGGTACATGCACAAATGTGCTTAGATCTTATCAAGGCAAGTAAAGTAATAGATGCTCCAAACAGCATTTTTGTAACAGTACTTGTTAAAGGCAAGGGTTTTACCAAGTCACCTTAGCTTAGCACTGCATGAATTCAACTGCAGCTATACAACTGAAGAGAATCATTTCTGTGTATTTGCTAATAGAGGCCACAGCAGCTATGCTTTCGGGGAAATTAGAAACAAATTCTTAAAGCGTCAACTGGGAAACCTTCAGATTTAAACCTGGATTTACAGCCTTGCCCACAAGGCCAATTGTGGAGAAATAGTCATTTGCCATCTCATTTTACTGCAGACCTCCTTTCAATATGAACCATAATTAGTAGCACAGTCTTCCCTAGGGACATGGATATTATTTTCATGAAAGATGAAAGCCCTTGTCAATAAGCTGAAGTGGGTTCTTTGCTTCGTACCATTTCTCTTGTCTCATTTTCTTGAGAGTATCTTTCCATTTCTTTTGCACAGCTCAGCATAAAGAATGAAAGCTCATTTATCTCTGACTGTAGACCCTGTTCATCACCAGATTGTTATTTACCATCTAAGTGTACATTAATTCTACAGGGATGCAAGCAGGGTAGGATGTTTTTTCTGCTATCAAACTCAGGAAAAAAATGCTTTGTCCACAGGCAACACTGGCAGGAAAGGAACAGGCCAATTGAAACAAGGTGAAGTGGCTTCCTTCAGCAAAAGGAAAGGGTTAAATAGGAATATTGGTGTTTGAATGGTATTCTGAAGCAAGATTTTTTAAAAATAAGGATGCTTGGCCAAATGCATCAGCTGAGCTTCACTTCTAGACTGAGTTTCAGTCTATCAGTTTCACTCTTGACTATTGTTTGCTGTTCACTAGATGACTGAAATAACCTCACTCTTTTTGGTTAATTGCTACTGGCAAACTGCCCTCATCTGCCATCGTAATGATCCTTTTTACAATCTTGTACACTTTGACCACATTTAAATTGCTTTGGGATGCTGACAGGCTGCCTTTTTCAAACCAGTAAGTAGATTCCGGGAACAAGAAGAGCTTCTAATTCATGACAAAAATGTTTAGAATACCTTTCCTTCATGCCACATTTGAATAATTTCCAGGACAAGCTGGATATTCTGGAATATTAGATTTAAATAGTGATTTCATAATGAGGTTAACATTGTTGATCTTTTGAAAATATTATATTTCTGTTCTAAGAACTATGAGCCCCTGGATCTCTGATCTCCTCATTCTCCTCAAGTTCATCTAACTGAGCAAATGCACCTGACTGGTTCTACTGTAAAACAAAATGGATTGAAATATGGAGTGACAGCTGCTAATAAAAAGTCAAATCTATCAAGGAAAGATTGGTCAAGAGATTTCTGGGTGAAATTCAAAATGCTGTGTTTTACTTACAAAGTCCTATACGGCTTGGTGCTGAGATATTTTTTTAATTAATTAGGATTGTGTCCTAGTGCTTTTGTACTCTGATATTAAGACAAGTATGGATACTTATGTTCCTATTATTATATTATTATTGAACTACAGATTCTGTATTTATTGTAAACCACCAAGAGGTGCTTGTTTGCGGAAGTTTAAAAATCTAACAAATATTTTTTTTCCTAATTCTGAAGTTTTGGGAGAAAATATTCCTTTTTTAAAATATATTTCATTAAACATGTCAAAGAAAACAAACAGACAAAGAAAAGGGAAGAAAGACTAAAATACAGATGAATAAAGAAAGGTTTTACAAATCCCATAAGTGTTATAATATTCCCGTATACAAAAATGGATGTAATGTTGGAACCCCTTCAAAAATATATTTATTGATGCAAGCTAAAACAAGCAAAAATGGCACTGCTATGTATGGGTTGCCTTGAAATGACAAATGGAGCAAGAAAAATATAACTGAAATTAGTGTTTATTGTAGGAAAGCGTTTTCTTTAAAATAATGCAAAGTAATAATATCTTATCCATCATGGTTTTTCTTAAGAAATCCATACAACCTAGGGTTTATTTGCTCTCTTCCTCAGTGGAAAGCCGTGACTTTTTAAGAATACACTGAACACTCAACAGTTTTTTTAAACAGTCTTCTGCTTCACAGAAAACATTCTGTTGTTTATTATCTTCTAACGATTTCTCTCCTATGTTTGTGTGTGCATATTTTTTTAATAAAAACATTGTTGCTATAATAAAATTGCTTTAGTTGGGTAGAATAAAGCTTTAAGTCATTAATAACATTATTTAACTTAATTTATAAGCCATGATCTTTTTGTACAGCTTGACCACTCATACAAAGAGGGACGCCCATGGAATGTAAGGGAAATTTTGCTTATTATTTCTCCCTCTCATTTCTCACGGAGTTGCTGTCCAGGCTCTCCATTATAGCCTTTCAACTAGGCACGTCCCTGTATCTCGAGGGGAAGAATTCTGGTGGATTTTCTGCAGTAGTGCAGTGAAGGCATTTCTCCATTGGATCTTATCTCAAGGTGCATTTAAATAAAACTTGAGGAGTTTCAATCCAGCTGTCTAAAACACAAACCAAGTATGATGCAAAGGCTTGTTGTGTCTATGTGTCTGAAATGTTTATGCTCTTCCCTGGAGGTTCACCACTGATCTCTTCTTGTTTATTGTATTCCTTCTATTCATTAATCTGTTTGTTTGCCTGAAATCTCAAACGTTCACTCACAGTTCTTCCTGAAGGGAAGATGGGGTGCTGGTAACAGATTTAGTCAACTTTGGGTGCAGTCATATCTGGACTTGAGTGTGTGTAGATGTGCTTGGGACTATACTATACTTGGGACTATACTTATATTTTGATAGCAGCTATTATGAAAATTGTCAGTTGTTCTGGCTGTAGGTCCCACCCCATAGCCATAGGCCATGAAGAAATTGCATGCAGACCAGCAAGCAAGGCTGATAAATGGAGTATTTTATTAATGCCTACAAAAAAATTTTTTAAAGTCAGAGAAAGAGGCTCTGAACAATGTCCTTATCTATGGTGCCTAGGTTCACACGTCTCTCTCTAAACTGCAATTTGATTTAATAATTTGTTGATTAAGCCACAGCACACTGGGTTCACACATTGTGCAGGCTTAAACTGGTTCAGAAACCACAATAATAATAATAAAAGACGGTTTCGCACAACTTACTAAAACAATACCATCTGCATTACCGGTTAAATAAAAACCCAGCGAGTCAGAACTCTTCCTTATTGCACAAAATTCCTAATATCTTAGCTACCAGTAGTGATTTTTGTGGTCTTGCTTATAGAGGTAGTCTTCAACTTACGACCATAACAGAGCCTGGAATTTCTGTTGTATGTCATGACAATTATAAGTTGAGGCAACCATGTGGCTGACATGATTTTACAACATTTCTTGATGGCAGTCGTTAAGTGAACACCAATGTTGTTAAGTGAACCCATTGTCCACAGTGGACATTTTTTTCCCTAAAAAACAGAATGTCAGTTTCTATCAAAAAAAATTATAAATTACTATACCATAAGCATGAGATGTTGCAAATGGGCATAAAAGTACAGGCCAGTTGCTGAGTGCCAAAATGTGATCATGTGACTGGAGGTCACGTGGCCATTGGAACTTTGAATCCAATCTTAAGTAAACTTTGGAGGGTCCATGATAACTTGGAATGGTTGCTAAGCAAATGGCCATGACAAGGTCTATCTGAATGTAACAAAAAGACCACTAAAGACCAAAGGCAGAAATGGGGATTAGAAATAGAGGGAGAAAAGCCTTGGCAAAACCTGAGAAAGCTGGTGATAAAAGATTGTTCAATGCATTTTTTATATTTGATAGATTGCACCTCCCAGAATTTCCTGCCAGTAAAGATAATTGTGACTAGAGATTCTGACAGGTAGCTTAAAGTATCTGAAAAACACCTTCTTGGAGAATGCTGCCCCATTGTTGTAGAACGGCAGCAGCTTAGTCCTATTGTTTTCAGCTACTACTGTCCAAAGTACTAGACCAAGGATGCCAAACTCGCGGCCTGCAGGCCGGATGCGTCACACGCTGGCCATGCCCCCGCCCAGTTTAGCGAAGGTGAAAAAAGTCCCGATATGTCACGTGTTGACCTGAGTTTGACACCCCTGTACCAGACTATCAGTGATGCATTTGCCCATATCCGATCAAAGAAACAACTAATTTGAAAATGTGTCTCATTGAGCTAATATAAAAAGTTGATTTTTGCCATGGAATAGAAGATATTTTGGGTTAAGGTGTGGCCATGTTATGTGGAAAATGTAGTGTTGATAAAAAATGCTTCCTTCTTACCGGATGACACATCTTTCACATAGCTTTAAGGAGCAATCTTAGATTTAAATGACCATCTGCATATTTAATTGCATGTCCCAAGGATGCTTTTTCCAAAAGGCAACTGGATTTTCTTGGTTTTGCCTTGGAGATGTTTCACTTCTCATCAGGAAGCTTCTTCAGTTATAACGAAGCAACTTTGGAACAAAATTGTGTCTTATTTTCACAGAAAACAGTTACAAAATTAAAATATAAAAGATATACATACCAAAGAGTCGAACAATAACACCAGTGAGTAATATCCCATAATATTTTAGTCTAAATGAAACAACCCATAGATGTGTCATAATAAACAGTTCCACAAATGTTATTGATCTTTTTCTTAATAAGCTGGCTTGTGTTCCCATATTTTTCTTTAATGATAAAGATTAAGTTCAGTTGGCAAAAGCTAAATGCAAAAGTGCAACATGAGAACCATATATAGCTTAAAAGAATGGACAATCTCTTCATTTTATTTTATTTGTATTGATTTATATCAAGGAGTGGTGCAGAACTGATTTTTGCTAACATTACACAGACAGACCGATTGGGTGGATTTATATATTATGTTTACCCAAACATGGGAAAACTGAAGCCCTCCAATTAATAATGGTTTCCATAGTCAGTCCTAACCAGTAGGACCAGTGGTAAGTAATGCTGAGATGATATTTCGGCAACATCTGAAAGTCAATTTTCTTCACTCCTGTGATGAACATACATTATTCATACAGTTTTGCTTAGGTGCAAACTAGGCAACTACAGAATATTGACAGAGTTTAGTTAAAACTGTGGCTTAGTGCAATGTGTGAACCCAACTTTTTCTAGTTTAAATATAAAAAATAGTCTTGCTGCTAGCTGTGAGAAACCTTGTCAACTTCACAAAGAATAAGGGTTTTTCCCTCTGGAAATATATTAGGTATAGAAGGAACTGATGTTAGCTTAATTGGAATTTTCTGTAAATTGGCCAGCTGAACTAAAGGCAAGTACCATTGGGAGGGTGGGGAAAATCTTCTGTCCGCATAAGTTTTTTCTTAAACTTTCTTTTTAATATGTTTTATTGATCAAATTTGTTTGTATCTCATGTTTACTGTTCTTCTGTCGGTATTCCTATAGACTTGGATTATTATTTTTTAATTTAAATTTACTGTATTCCAGTTTCTTATGGTAGCCAATAAAGTTTGTTTGAAATTTATTTTGAGTGCTTGTCTTTTATCTGGGAATTACAAGCTAAACAGAAAAGGGGAAAAGCTTTGCCAGCGTAGATTAAACTGGTTTACAGTGGCATTCCTCAAGACTCTCTTCCCATAGAAGGCTGTTGATTCATTGATTAATGGACTCATGGTATGAATGACCGCATGAATGGGTCCACATCAACCTGGATGGAAACATTGAACTGAGGGACACTCACTTTTCTGTTCTGGGGTTTGTGGTGTTCAACATTTTTATCAATATGAATGAGGAAATTGGGGAGAGTTTACAAATTTGCACATGATACACAATTAGGTGCGGGTAATTTTTTTTAGATCAGAGTTGTCCAACCTTGGCAACTTCCAATTCTTCAATTCCACAAGTCTTAAAGTCCAACAAGTCTTAAAGTTGGCAAGTTTGGGCACCCTTGCTTTAAATGAAAGAAGATTCAGAAAGAGCTAGATAGACATGGACAACGGACTGAAATAGACAGTTGCGAATTTAGCAGGGAGAAACCGGTTCTGCAGATAAGACGAGAAATATAAAGCCCAAGGACAGGATGGGAGACAGCTGTCTTGGCAGGAGTCCAAGTGACCTTATTGGCCACAAGTTCAACATGAGCCTGCAATGCAATTGTTAAAATGGGCAGAAGTTTCCCTGGGACGTGTTTAACGGGAACACGGGTCCAAATCACAGCAAGTCATTCTACTCTGCTCCGGTCAGACTCCATTTTGTATATAGTTTCTAGTTCTGGGCACTATTAGTATAGAGAGAGGTAAATTAGACCAAGTTCAGAAAAGGCTTACTTAGGTGACAAATAATCTGGCTGTCTGGAACTCTAAAGCATTGTTTCTCAACCTTGGCAGCTTAAAGCTGCGTGGACTTCAACTACCAGAATTCCTCAGGCAGCATGCTGGCTGGAGAACTCTGTGAGTTGAAGTCCACAGATCTTCAAGCTGCCAAGGTTGAGAAACACTGCTCTAAACCATGTTGGTATGTTTAGGTGCAGCAACAGTGACTATGGTAAGAGGAGTCAGTGCCTACTACAGGTACTACAAGTAGTTCTCAACTTGCAACTATTTGTTTAGCAATTATTCAGAATGTCACCTAATCAAAATTTGGGGGCTTGGTAACTGGCGAGTATTTATGATAATTGTAGCATCCTGAGGTCATGCGATCACCATTTCCAATCTTCCCAGCTGGCTTCCAACAAGCAAAGTCAGTCAGGGAAGCTGGATTTCACAACGTGATTCATTTAACAAACATGGCAAAAAAGACTGTAAAATCAGGCAAGACTCATTTAACCTCCACCTGAATTAGCAACAGAAATCCTGATCCCAACTCTGATTGTAAGTTGAGGAGTACCTGTACATCAAAGTTCAGAATTAATTTTTAATCATATTTTGTCAATGGAGACTGTGAGATTGATAGATTCTGTGCCATCAAGTTCGTGTGTTCTTTTAAGCACTACTTTAATAAAATTTATATTGATAATCTGTCCCCAGTCTGGGCCTTCAGATTTTTCAATGATGCACACATTGCCACTGTAACAGAAAAACCTCCCTTTTTATGACTCTGTAACCTCTTAATTTAGGGTAGAGTTGGGGCTACTGAGTGGAGCTGAGCATTTACTGGCCGGATTCCCTTCCTGATGCTTATGTAGAGTTCATAGCAGATACTGTTTCTTTGCGCCCTAGGAGAGAAGCATCTGTTGCTACCTAGGATTGAACTCTCAACCTTCCGAGTGAGAAGCGAGCATCTTTACCACTAGGCCACCACACTGCTCTGCTACATTAGCAAATATGTTTGGAGTAATATTACTGGTAATTATATCCACAGAGCACTCAGGTGGCAATTCATACTCAGATTTGGGGTTAACTACAGTTTACAGCTGTCTCCTGAAAATAAAAATGCCCTGTGCCCATAATCTTGAGTTGAAGTAGGAGAAGTAGATAAACTTTGCCTCTGCTCCAAGTAATTTGCCCTGCATGTTCTGTGGAGAACCCGACTTTGATTCAAAGCCAGGACCTCCTTCTAACACTAGAATCAGGAAACAAAATAACATAAAATTAAACTGTTGATGGACGAGGGAAAGAAGCAGACAATCTACAAGGTCACTATACACAAATGTTTGAAAGAGTGTTGTTGTGAAAACAGTAAAAAGAAAAAAGTCACATGAAAAGCCTTGAAAATATTTGATTTTAAGGCTGAGCCTGGATGAAGGACATAAGGAGGAGGAAGAGATGTCCTTTTGCCAAGCCTCTAATAAGCCCGGGTTCGTTCCTTGGTGCAAAAGGATGTCGTTACATTTTTCAAAAATCTGGTAACTCCTTTTCCGATTAACAAATGTTATGAAAAGAAAGCAACTTTCGTGATTGGCATCTGTTGAAGCGTGCAGCTCACAAAAGCTTCTACCTTTTATAAAAAGCTGTTGGCTGGAAAAGGTGTTACCAGGCTCCTGGCTTTTTACCACTACAGACAAACAGAGCTGTCCTCCTATATTGACAGGAGCTCTTTCAGCAGTCCTAGGAGCAAAGAGTCTTACTAGAACAGAGATTATGCTTACTAAAGTTTCCCACACTATGCTATACAAGAAATAAAAAAGAAAGAAAACTCCCAAGTACAAGGTCAACTTATGACAACTGTGCCCCAAAGCGTGTTGCTAAGGGAGACACAGCTGTTGAGTTTTGCCCCATTTTACAACTTTCCTTGCTACACTTGTTAAGTGAATCACTGCGTTTGTTAAGTTAGAAGAGTGAATCTGTTAAGTGAATCTGGCTTCCCAATTGACTTTGCTTGTCGGAAGTTCCCCCGGGATACTGTCACTGTCATAAATATAAGTCAGTCCCAAGTGTCCGAATTTTGACCCAGTGACCGTGGGAATGCTGCAACAGTCGTAACTCTGAAAAAAGGTCATAAGTTGCTTTTTTCAATGCTGTTGTAACTTCAAATGGTCATTAAATGAACTGTTGTAAGTCGAGGACTACCTGTACTGTGCTAAATCATAACGTAGGTTCTTCGGTTATGATTTGGATGATTCAATTTGTGTCTATTAGCCACAAATATAGTGTTTCAGGTTTTTTTGTTTTGATAAGACACACTCTCTCCTGTAGGTTTAACAAGAAACAAATACTCTTAGTTTTTTCCATTTATTTCTGCAGGAAAATGAAAAAAGAAAAAAGCAGCAATTGATCTTCTAAGCAAGGCAGAGTATAATCCTAACATATGCATTAAATATGTTTGGCAAACATTCAACTTTTTATAGAAGTTCTTAAAAGAACCAGAACTTCCTTTCATGGAGTTGCACTATGTTTCTCCCCCAGCTCTTCTGAGAGTAGCCTTGGTCACTTAGACAAACAATTTCAACATTTCCTTAATAATTATATTCATCATGGCTAAAGTCTGGATCTCTTTAGTGCTTTTTGCCATGGGAATAACCAATGAGCATTTCTGAACATTCAGGTATGCCCTACTTTATGGGGCATTTCAGTTTTATACCTAATAAACAAAACATTTCTGAACATGTGTCTTCCATATACATTTTGTAAAACAAAAAGATTGCTGTAAATATATATACATATTCATACAGTTACAGAAAACAGATTTTTTTTCAAGCTATGAATGTCAATGCTAGGATATGGTATGGCATCATTCATCTAAAGTCATCCTAGCTGATCATATCATACTAAGCCACCACAATATTTAAAGGGTTTAACAGGGTCAAAATGGGCATTGAAGGATAATTTCAGAAGATCAATGCAAGCCAAGATTTGTTTTATTTTCGGAAGTCCTCTTTCTTTCTCATTGCAGGCAAGAACTTGAGAAACTGCTTCTGAAGGGACAGATTGCAGTAAATTAGATCCATTTGCAATAGCCGCCCAAATATTCCTTCCTGGAGGCTTGTATTCATTTTACAGAGTTATCAAGAGTGATGGTGGTTGGGAGGAACAGACTACAAAACCTGCGGAATCCAGCACATCTTCACAAGATATTTCCTCAGACCGGAGTTTGGCTGCTCTGCTGAAAAAGACATAAAGAGTTGCAGAATTATATAGTGCTGTCGTACCTTTTTAATTTTTTTTATTGAACTGTTTATTCATATCCCACTTTAATTATGTTTACAAATAACTCAAGACGGTGAACACACTTTCCTCCTCCTGTTTTCCCCACAACAACAATTCTGTGAGGTGGGCTGGGCTGAGAATATATGGCTGACCCAAAGCTGGCTTTCATGGCTAAGGCGGGACTTGAACTCAAGTCTCCTGCTTTCTAGCAAGGAGCCTTAACCACTAGACTAGGGGTGTCAAACTCAAGGCCTGTGGGCTGGATCTGGCCCATGGCATGCTTAGATCTGGCCCACGGGGCCACCCTGGAAAAAAATGAAGGACCAGCCTGCCTTGCCTCTGCCAGCGAAAAAAGAGGGCGCACACAGCCCTCCCCGGCTCCATTTTCAGCCGCAACAGCCTCCTGCACCACTCTGCCAGCGAAAACAGCTTGTTGATGTCCAGCTGCCCGTGCCCCCCCTCAGGTCAAACACAACTCTGATGCAGCCCTCAATGAAATCGAGTTTGACATCCCTGCACTAAACCAACCGTTATCTTCCTATGACAGAAAACTAGATGGTGGGGGTGTACCTATCTGAATGCCACATTGGGCTCTACCACTTGACGCTTTTCTTAAATTCTTTTAATTAAAAAAAAAAACAACCCTCAGAAATCCCATTCCCGTTTGTCCAAGGAACTCATTTGGGTGAGCATGATAAAAACAGCAGCTGGATATTATATAGTGTTCTCTGTTCTAACTTGCCCACTCCATCATTTTAAATGTAGACATTTTAAGGACCACCCATTTAGTGTTTTCAGTAGTTGCTCAGATATACACTTTTTTTAAAGAGGACTTGACGAGTCCTTCACTTATGCCTAAATAATCTACTGCGTGATAATATTAAGATCTAACACTTAGATAAGCAATTGCAGTAGTCAAGTCACCATTTAGAAATTCAAAAGGAGGCTTCCAGGATATTTTGTCTCTCTATGGAATTATTGGACTTTGCAGGAATAGAGGGCAAGCAAATACACTGGAATTAGGACAATTTCTTCCCAGGTAGCCCCATTCTGCTCTAATATTGTAACTGCCAACATAGGTCACTTTTGAAGGGAACTAGGCAAATTTCCAAGAGAATAATGCTATTAGCAGCTCCGTGTATATTGTCTTTAATATCATAGGCAGTATATGTCCCTGTATATGAGATCTTGGAAAATACAAGGAAAAAAATGCATCAGTTGTTAGACTTCCAAGATGTATCTAGCTGATATTTTGGAAATAAAAAAAACTGGCTAGATGAGTCTTCAGCTTGAGCTAGCATACTATTTATTCTATAATACAGCAGAGTCAGAAATAAATCACTGCATCCCCAAGTGTATCCTTGCTCACCTAAGACTTTCCTTGTCTTTTTCCCTGTGCATAATTTAAAGGGCCTTATCTAACTATTCTGGATTCTGCAAAATACCCCAACTTTTGTGTTTGAAATATGTTAGTGTAAAGACATCAGAACGCTTCCTGTTCTCCCTTATTGGTGACAACATCATCACTAGAAAATTCCACACCAAGCAATGTTGACCCATAGGAGAGCCTTCAAAGGAGGAAGGACAAGAAGTGCACAGGTGTCCCTCTTCCTCAGCCAGTCAGAATCCCAAATTATTAATCTGCATATGCATGCAGGAAAAACTGTTTGGTTAGCTAATGAAAATAACTACGGTAGCAACAAGGATAGGGCAACACTGATACAAGCAGAACTGTTTTTTTGTTAAAGACTGCTAGTGAGGATATTTTCTATGTTTAATACTTAACATTCTTAGTATCTCAGTTGCCACCCAAGTCAAAATTACAAGAAGATACAGATTTGGCACCAATTTTTCTTTACTACTCTCCAAAGAAACCTGGGCAATATAACTTGTGTTGGGAAATTCTCTTTAAAATTCCTTGTCATATTCCTTGGGTTGCATTTCTCAAGGTAGGAAAAAGAAATATCCCCAGGTGAAGCTATAAAGTTACCTGACAGCACAGTTAGCGTGTGGCACTCAGTCTAAGAAAGCCGGTTTGTCCCTTGATCTCCCTTTTTCCTCAGGTGAGATCTCCAAGCTTTGTGAAGTTGCTGGTGTCTAAGGAGACTTGGATAGTGGCAAAAGCTTTTCCCACACGTACTGCAGATGTGGGATACCTGCTTGGCATGGGACCTCAGGTGCTGAGCAAGCTTAGAACTGGAAATGAACGTCTTCCCACATTCAGCACAGCCAAATGGCTTTTCTCCCGTGTGAATTCTCTCGTGCATATTCCGGCTGGATAAATGACTGAAGCATTCACCGCACTGGCGGCAAGCATGGGGTTTTTCCCCCGTGTGGGTTCGTTTGTGCCTGTTGAGATTTGAGACGTATCGAAAGGTCTTCCCGCAGTAGATGCAAGTGTAGGGCATCTCCCCCGTGTGGACTCTCAGATGTTTCACCAGGTCCGAGTTCTGCATGAAACTTTTCCCACACTCGGGGCAATTATATCCATTAGACACATTCCCCTTGTGGCACCGCTGGTGGCTAAGAAGACTGCGGTGCTGCCGAAAAGTTTGCCCACATTCAGAACAGAGGAAAGGCATCTCCCCCGTGTGAATCCGCTGGTGGGTGAGCAGGTTGGAGCGCTGGGCGAAGCATTTGCCGCAATCGGAGCACAAGTGAGGCCTCACCCCTTCGTGGAGCTGCTTGTGTTTAAGGAGGTTTGAGCTCTGGCGGAAACACCTTCCGCACTGAGGACAGGGGTAGGGAGTCTCCCCCGTGTGGATCCTGAGATGGATGGTCAGACTCGACTGCTGAGCAAAGCTCCTCCCGCACTTGGGGCACTGGTAAGGTCTCTCGCCCGTGTGGATCCTCTGGTGAGTTAACAAGTTCGGGCTCCGTCGAAAGTTTTTCCCACATTCGAGGCACTGGTAGTTGCTGGGGGACGGCTGGACCGTGGGAAGGAGATCAGCTTTAGTCCCAGCGTTACACTTTCCTGGTTCTCTTGCTCCGTTGCCTGGGGCCTCCATGTGGGGCTGAAAATCAATAAGAGGCAAAGTGTAGAAGCAGTTCAGCTACCATCCTACACGAAATAGCTATGTGGAGTTAGTTCCTATGTTTTTTTAAAAAAAAACGTTTTAGGAATGCTCTTAAAATGTCTTGGATTGAGAATTTGTAATGTCATTGTTCCTCTCTAAATGGCATGGTTAAGACCACATACAACTATTGTGTACACCTTGGAGCACATTTGCAGAATGCTGACAAGTTAGATGGTGTTCAGAGGAAGTAAACAAAGATGGTACAGAACCTGGAAGACATCTGATAGAATCTAGAGTGTTCAGTCTGAAACAAAACCCCACCGAGAGTAGATGTGAGAGCTGGCCGTGTTCATGTGCATAAAAGGAAGCTGTAGGGACAAGGGTTAAGAACTATTTTCCACGGCCACAGAAACTGGGGCTAGAAACAAGGGCTATAACTTGACCCTACCTAGATTTAAATATAAGGAAAAACTTCCTGTGGTAAGATCTGTACATGAATGGAACAATCTACCTAGGGCGATTGTGGGGTTTGCATGTCTGTAGACATTCAAGAATAGATTGGCCACTAGCCATCTCTAAAAGATTAATTGGCTTCCTGTATATTGCAGAGATTGGTCTAGACATGATCCTCGGTGTTTCTTCCAATTCCACAATTTTCTGATTTTATGAGAATGCAAAATTAATTTTATCCACTAATAAAAAAACTATCTATAGGCGGCTGGTATAGGCACACTTTTCTCTAAACTGCCTCAACCTGCACTGAAGAGAGAAACACATTCTAGGCAGTCTGATTGCATTAAAAAAAAAACCTGCAAAGCTAATTCTAATTAAAAGGGCCACACACATATCTAAGAGCTACAAATTCTACAGTTTAACTATCTGTTTTGAGTCTTCTGCTGTCAGCTTCAGCAAGTGATCCCAAGTTCTAACATTCTGAGAGAAATTCTGCATCCAAATTGTCCATACCCTATAGCAATTTATATAATCTAAATATTGACTGAATGATCAAGTGTCTATGACTGCCTGTCCATCCAAAGTCTCTTCCCTACATTTTGTTAGAATCTTCAAAGCCTCAATTGCTGGCTGTGGCCTCCTTTTACAGAGGAACCTAGTCCCATCTTCATTTTGGTTGCTCTGTTTTGGCTTCTTTCCAGCTCTGTAATATGTTTTTAAGATAGAAGACACAGAAGCCAGAATTGTACACAGAATTGCAAGCACATAGGTGATGATATAATGTGAAAGTACTTTTTTGCTAGGGAAAAGAAGACTCTTCACATATATTAGAGAACTAAGGCCAGCTGCCTTCTTTCACTGAATTTATTTTCTACTCTAGTTTCAAGTCAAAAAATTCCAGACTATCTACTCCTAACACTGGCATTATCTACTCCTGGGAAGATACCCGTTCCCTTATCCAGCTCAGTGTAGAATCTGCAGTCAGAGGCCTCCCGAGCACACCAATAATTAAGACAAAATTGCACTTGCTTTGGGTTGAAAGAACAAAGCCCTCTTAAAGTAGCATTTCCCCATAGTGTGGTAATCCTCAGATGTTTAGACTACAGTCCCACTTATCTGTGGGATAACAAAGATACAAACTGTAGAGCCAACACATTCCCAGGTCCGTAAAAAACACCCCTTAAAAGAGAAGTAAAAGACAAGAAATGGCACCTTCCTTTAGAAGAGGAAAACATAGGATCATTGTAAGCAAACCTAAATTCTTCAGGAATGTTCACTGATTAAACCTAGCTACAGGGAAAACAGACAGAGCCATTTTTAAGGTTCAGTTCCCAACCCCCCCCCCCTTAAAAAAAAAGTCACCGTCTCCAATTCCCAGTTTCACCTAACTGTCATATACCACCTCAGGCACCTCACCACACACTTTAACTGCTTTAATCCGGCTGCTTCTTGCTTTTAGGGTCCACCTAGGCTCTTCTGAAAGAGGCGCCTCCCTAGGGAGAGGTCAGCTATATAGGTGTCCTACTTTGGGTGGGGTCTCGGTGGTGGGGAGTTTCTTGAAAAATCTTTTCTAGGCTTGTTCTATTACTTAAAAGGAAAACTCTTAAAGAAAAACCACAGACATGTAAGATTCCAAAGGAAATATCCTGAATAATCTGTTTTTGGGGTGGTTTTTTTTTTTACATCTTAGGCCTCTCTGGAGACTTTAAGCCGTGGGATATAGTGGGAGGATGCTTAGAATGGGGAATGCAATTTAATTTGGCAATTTATCTAGGTGTGAGCACCATGGAGCTTGCTAAGAGGTTCAAGTTCCTCTACTCAGGAGTAAACATTTTATATTATTTAATTGCTGGTGCTTTACAACCAGCAGGGGGAAAACATGCTAAAGGGGCAGATCAGTCACCGCAGGGAGGAGCTGCAGATACTAAGGCTAGTAATTTATTAGTAGCTCCCAAAAGTTGCTGGTTGTCTTAATAGGGCTTGGGATTACAAGGCCGAAAGGGATTTCAGAACATTGGGGTAGGACTGGAAAGGGTGCCTGCAATTTCTTTAAACAGCTGTGCTTTTTCCTGGCATTGGAAGAAATCTTTGATTCCTTTTGAAGCTTCTTTAATGGGAGATAATGAGGCATAAGCCACAATGGCTGAAAAGTGACAAATGACAGCACGGGGAAATGATGATCTGATCAACCTTCCAGCTCAGACACAGAACTCTTTTTGTTTTTTACAACTCTGCCTGCATTTTGTTTCTTCCCTGAATGTCCTGGTTTTTGTATTTAGACTTTGGCAAACATACCAAAATTCCTCCCTCCTCCTGTTTTCCCTACAACGTCAAACTCTGTGAGGTGAGTTGGGCTGAGAAAGAATGACTGGCCCGAAGTCAGTTTTTCATGCCTAAGGGAGGATTAGAAGTCCCTGATTTCTAGACTAACCACTACACTACCAAACTGGTTCTCCAAAAAACGTCTTGTCACTCAAGGAAGTCTGACTGAAGTTTTCTCTATGTTTACGGCACTTATGAAGTACCAGTATCTTGCTTGTTTGTAGCTTTGTGGAAGCTTTTTCTCCAGTCTAGACATGTATGATTTTTTTCCCCACCTAGGTGAATCTTTTGATGTCAAAGGCAGACATTCCATAGTAAGTTTTTCCCATGCCCAGTGCAGAAGTGAAGCTTCAGCCCAACCAGGTTAGAATTCAAAGAGAAGCATTATTACACTCATGATAAATATATGGTTTCTCCACCATATGGATAGTGCAACTCCATTCAGGGCTAAAAATGATAAACTCCTGGATACAGAGGGCCCCCAGTCGCAACCACTCTGCTTACCAGAGTTCAATTGAAGTCTGTTGTTCCCCATCCAGACACCCACAGCCTCCAGGCACTGTGAAAGGATCCCTTACTACATCCCTCACTTCATCTTGGAGATATAAAGCTCGGTATCATCAGCATATTGGTGATACCTTGACCCATAGTGATAGGATGACCTTGCCCAATGGTTTCATGTAGATGTTAAAAAAGGAGCATAGAGAGCCCTGAGCCCTGTGGCAACCCACGCAGAAGGGGCCAGGAGCTGGACCTCTCACTTTCCTATTTATTAGCCAACATAGCCAATAGAACAAATGGGTGAAGATAATACACTGCTTGGTTGTTTTTTAAGAGTAATTTGGAAGTACAGGTAGTCCTCAACTTACAACAGTTCATTTAGTGACCACTCAAAGATACAACACTGAAAAAAGTGACTTATGACAGTTTTTTACAATTACCAACTTTGCAGCATCCCCATAACCATGTGATCAAAATTCAGATGTTTGCCAACTGGTTCATATTTATGACTGTTGCTGTGCCCCAAGGTCATAATATCCCCTTCTGCGACCTTCTGACAAACAAAGTCAATGGGGAAACCAGATTCACGTAACCACCAGGTCACTAACGTAACAACTGTACTGATTCACTTAGCAACTATGGCAAGAATTGTCGTAAAATGGGGCAAACCTCATTTAACAAATGTCTCACTTAACAACAGAAATGTTGGGCTCCATTTTGGTCATAAGTTGAGGACTACCTGTATTTGCCTTACTATTTTTAGCTCCTCTTTTGGAACTCAGTTAAGAGTCCATTAAGGAAATTGATTTACCCCTACAATTTATTCTCATGCAGAAGGAAGTTTCAGATTTATATGCATGGATACCCTTAGGCCTATGGAAGTTAAATAATTCTAAATAGGAGCCAAACTCTATATTTTTCCCACCTAGAGAGAGACATAGCAAGAGCCAGTTTGGTTCAGTAGTTAACCACACTAGAAACTAGGAATCTTTGACTTCTAGTACCAGCTGAGGCACAAAGCCAGCTGGGTGACCTTGCACCAATCCATTATTTTAGAAGATTTTAATCAGCATACTCAGATTTATCCATGCTTTAAATTGAACCATAGCCAAAGCATACAGTTTAATTTGCATATTTTTCCAAATAGGTTTTCAAACTTTCCTTCATTTGCCAAGGCACTGTAAGAGGTTAAGGAAAGTGACAGAATTTGGAAAAAAAAGATTTTTCCCACATGCTCCATTGTCAAATAATCAAAAATGTTATACCTGTAAAATACAATGCATTTGATAGCCTGAACTTGCTTTTCTCGATATCCATATTTGACTCCTGAGTAGGCATACATGGGCTTAAAAATAAATTTATTTTCTTTATAGCCTCAAATGAAAATAAAAACTCCTCCCCCACCCCCATATTGGTTGTTATAATTAAAATAAAGATCTAAATATCTAAATAAAACAATTGTGGTAGGAAAAGAGAGAAAAGACCAAAGTTTTAAATATACTGCTTATGTTCCTGTAAGGCATATTTCTTCCCACTGATGTTGCAAAATATAGATGAAGCCTTATGCTCTTGAATTCAGAAAGGTCATTTGGTACAGCCCTTGTGGAAAACCTATTAAACACTTGTTCATTATATAGCTGTATTGCCAGTAGTTATTTTATTAGTGGTTAAGTAATGCAAGACCTCACCAATAAATTAAATTACCAACCATGCCACTGTTGATTTCACTCCTAATTCTCCAGTCTGTTATAAATAAGTTAGATACTGTATCACCATCCCCTCAAGCAGGCTGTAGGCATGACTCTGATATGGAAGATGTTTGTGGGTTGTGTGTCTCCTGTCAATCTTGACTACTGGAGACTGTCTAGAGTCTTGCGGTTTTCTTGGCAAGATATTTGCAACTGCTTTGCTGTTATCTCCTCCTCCCTAAGCTGAGAACAGGAGGGACTAGCCCAAGGTCATCCAGCTGGCTTTGTGCCTAAGGTGGGACTAAAACTCCCAGTCCCCCAGTTTCTAACCTGGTACCTTAACTACTATGGCTCTTTGAAATAGAAGGATGGAATATAATTAAGGTGATTTGTAACTGGCCCTTAAAGAATTGGGTTCACATGTCACATGTCACATTACCATAATCTGAAATGCTTAGTTTTGGGGAAATTAGCATTTTGTGAAATCAGCTATTATGATTGATAAGCCATTATTTATGGCCGAATGTGTGTGAACTTGACCTTTATTGCTGAGCTAATCAACAGTATTCAAATGAACCATAGCTTAGTGTGATATGTGAAACCAGATTGCATTTGATCTGATCCCCAAAAGCAGAATGCAAAAACCTTTTGAGCTAGATTCTCTCCAAGAACCTCAATGTCCTACAAGATGCAGTGTATGCTCTCAAGCACAGGCGATACACCAGAGAGAGAACGACAGAGCTGATTACATGTTTTTCCTTTGAGGCTCTCCTTGACAAAAACAATAGCTCAGAGGAAGGGCAAGAACATAGGGCAACTTGGCAGGAAAATGCTGTCCAAGGTCCTGAAAAACTTATTTGTTCTCCAAAAATCTTCCATTAGAATCATACCTGCTCTCATATACTAAGATTATGATCAGAGACTGATGGCCACACTGCCAAGGATGATGTGGACCTTAATTCAACAAACATCAAGTATTCAGTCAATCAATAGTATTGTGAAAGTATATAAAAATCTGATTTGATAGAATACCTGGTTATAATTATTCGTAGGGAATCCTGCTTATTAGAAATGAGTATGTCAAGTTGCATAGCACAGACAAATAGAGACTGTAAGAAATATCTGAATATATCTTGAGGGGAAGATATCATGTGGGGAAACGAATACGAATAGTAAAAAGGACAGAGAGAGCATTGTCTATGAGAAGTCATTCCATAGGCATCCACATATGGGCAGATTATGAAATGTGCATCACAAGACAAGCCACGTGACATATCTCTCTGTGAACAATGCTGGGACCCAAATATAAATGGCAGAGTTTGTTTGGGACCTGATATCGGTGGGACAACTTGCTCTGAGTAGGATCTGCCTATCCAAAGTCATATTAGAAGAGAAGCCGTGTTCAGAGTCTCTGTGATGGTAGCAAGGGACTCCATAGCCAGCATTGTCTTCTGAAATTCCCCTCCAACGGAACTGATTCCCCCAGAAATAAGATCATCAGCTGTTCCAAAAATTAGTGAAAACTTCTTTATTCAAGGAGGCATTTGGATATTGAGATTTGATGTGCCTAATAATCTGAGTGCTGATTACTATTTTCTTTCTATTGGGAAGTAGCTTAATAGTATATATTTTGCATATTTCTAACTGCATAGGGCTTTTGTGGGCTTTTGATTTTTAATTAATTAATTTTTGACAAAGTGACCTAAAAACACTTGCAAATAAAAAAGTAAATGGCTACTCTGTTTCTCCTCTCAAATGTATATCTTAATTCAGTTCATCAGAGAGTAAAACAATAATCAATCCTTTCCAACATTGCATCATTACTATACTTTTTTTTAAATGCACAATCATTATAGGACAACACACTGATATCAGGCATATCTAGATCAGTGTAACCTTGACAACTTTATTTAATTCTGGGAGTTGAAGCCCACACATCTTAAAGTTGCCAAGGTTGAGAAACACTCATCTAGATTGTAGATGTAGATGAGTAGATATAAGAAAGAAATTGATGTTATTATCCAAAGATTGAAGTCTTTAGTCATCATCATAGCAAAGATACACATGCTGATATACACATGAGTTTGCATGTACTCATAAGAAACCTGCATGAAAATCTATTTTTAAACATATAGATCAAAATTATCTACTGCATGTTTATTTAAAAATAAATCCTGCTAAGTTATATGAAGCTTACTCCCAAAACAGGTGCAAAGTTGTGTAGGTTAAATTATTTAGCCAACGTTAGCTACTGAAAAACCTGTTTAGCAAGTTTTACAATTTAAACAATAACAGCAATATTTGCAAGCCCATATTTATCTTGGGATAAAAATTAAAACTAAATCAAATTTGTCTAACAAAGAAATTATATTTTTGTTTATTATATTGCATATTCTACTGTGTAAACTGCAGATACAAAAATAGCATGCAATTATTCCATTCCATATTAATAAAAGTAACACAAAATATTGCATCAGCTTTCAGATTCTGTAGAATTTATCTTCACAATTAGTTATATAAAATTGGAAAAGAGGTAGAAAATTGGTGATGTAACCAAAGTCTTAATTGGAAAATATGTAAGTATACTTTATCTGATTAGATGTTACATGGAAAAGAAAATTTCGGTTGCCCTGAACATTGGGTTAAAGAAACAGTAATAGTTGTCACTTCCTTGAACTCATTACAATTTACAAAACTAAGCAGTTTTTGAAACTTTTTTAATGACATAATTTTTGATAATAGATTTTCCAAAAATTAATACATAGTACAGTCAGTCTAAGTGATTTTAAAGACCAATTTAGATAAAATTGCTGAATTAATTTTTCATTTTTAAATGAAACATGCATTAGCAAAACTATGAAAGCACCTAGAATTTAATGCAGGACAGAATAATATAAACAGCTTAAACAAATGATTGAGAAGGCTCTTACTGTTCTGGGCAAAAAGATACTACTGACAGTGCTGTTATAAAAAGAAATTAGAGTTTATGACAGCTGTCCAGTATTTGATTATAAGACTGAATAATTAACTCTTCAGACCTTACATTTTTATAATGCATTGTTTTCATATTATTTTTCCTTTGCAAACAATATATTTTTAGATCACGGATTGCATGAAGAAAATTTTAAAAAAATTCTAGTTGAATTCAAACCATGCAGCTTGCCTAGGTGATAAAAGTGATTTGCCTTCTTACAAAAACAAACCACTTACCCAGTCCTTTGTCCTAAAATACACTATAGTCAAGAATGACAGCAATCCTTTTTCAGTATTAAGCTTTACCTTACAGACATACCATTTGCAAGCCCCAAAGATGTGCGTTTCCTAACAAAATAGGCAATTTACAAATAGGCTTTTTCCGTGATTCTCTTTGTTTTAAATTCAGACACCATTGTAAAGAAATTGTTTTGCACTTTAGCTCCTGTTGTCACGTTCAATTATTTGCACATTCCACGGCCAATCATGAATGCTGAATTTTTTTAGGAGAGTGTTTCCCAAACTTTGCAACTTAAGATGGGTAGATTTTAAGTCTCAGAATTCCCCAGCCATTCAAACCCACAAGTTATAGATGTCAAGCTTGAGAAATATTGTTTTAGATGTCTATGGAGATTCTCAGTCATCCAGGTCGTGGTTGTCCCAAAGGTGTTTTTTCCAAAAGGCAACTGGACTTCCTTGCTTTTTTTCTTTGAAAACATTCCGCTTCTCTTGGGAACTGAAGCAGCTTCTTGGACGAGAAACGGAACGTTTTCAAAGAAAAAAGTCCCGCTGCCTTTTGGAAAAAGCATCTTTGGGACATATTGTTTCAGACGTTCAAGTGTCAATCTAACCTATGACTTATATGGAATGTAGCCTCCCAGGATGATGATGAGGATGAGGATGAGGATGAGGATGAGGATGAGGAAGAGGAAGAGGAAGAAGAAGAAGAAGAAGAAGAAGAAGAAGAAGAAGAAGAAGAAGAAGAAGAAGAAGAAGA